>JAJJMB010017986.1:5965771-5980364 GCA_023531105.1 Papaver atlanticum | reverse complement strand
TACAAGGGGGTAAAATACCAAAATTAGTACAGAAATGGGTACTAACATTATACATAAAAGAGATGAAAATAGACACATAAATGCGTCTATCAATATTGGCTTGACAGTAATTTGGTTATGAGCATTGGAGTTGTGTTAGATCCAAGATACAAGGCAAGATGGGTAGAGTTTCGTTATAAGAAGATGTATGGATCCAGTGGCTATGCAGTGGAGTATAACAAATTCAAAACACAATTGACAGCTCTTTTCAATGCATATGAATCACAAAACTCAAATGCAGATGAAAACTAATTTGGCGCTCGCAGCTCTGTCTCTAGCTCAAGTATGATTGATTCAGGCAATCTAGATGAGGTACGTGATTCTGATTATGATGAGTTTATGATGGAAAACATGGAAGTTGAGGTGCAGAAATCTGAGTTGGACAAGTACTTAGAAGAACCAATGCTTAGCAAAGGCTCACCAAAAGATGAGTATTTGTTTGAAATCTTGAGTTGGTGGAAGCTAAATGCACCTAAGTACCCAACTCTTGCAAAGATGGCAAGAGATGTCTTGGCTATCCCAGTCACCAGTGTGGCATCCGAATCAATGTTCAGTGCAGGTGGTAGAGTGCTTATAACACACAGAGCTTCATTAGATCCAGAGCTTATTGAAGCATTGTTGTGCTTAAGCGATTGGTTGCCAGATTTCTTTGATGAAGGTAACATTTCTTCCTCTCTTTTTTGCTTAAACTCAATGCATCTTTGATCTTTCATCTGTTATTCTTCCTAGTTTCTATTATTACTACTTATAGACTATAGTCAATTAGTCATAGATGTAGTTGTATACAGTATACTTGTATATCTTATCTAAATGTTGACTATTTATAATGCAGATATGGAAATCGAAGAACACTGAAGAAAGTAGAGTTGGAGACTGGACAGACCTACTTATCATACTTGTGTTTCTTTTCTGTTTTCATGTATGTGTGAGTGAGTGAGAGACAGAGATAACTATTTAAGAGTTGGAAACTGTTTACAGGTTTTTGATTTTTTTTTGTTCAGAAACGGATATTGTCGGATAATTATCCGATATCCGATAGCTTAACATATCGGATATCGATATCTGATTTTGATATCCTATAGGATATTATCGGATATCGAATATCCGATAGTGCTCAACCTGTCGGATATCGGATTCCTTAATATCCGACGGATATTCTTCCATTGACAGGCCTAAAGGTTTTGTCTCCAGAAGAAAGAGGACCCAGCTTCTCCCATTGACTTCAAGATCTGTCATAGTCCATTGCGCTCTTATGATAAATGGATGAAATTCATGATAAGCCGTGACCATGTTAGGGATAATCTGATTGAGGCGCAAATCATGAATGCTGTCATGGCGTCTGCGACACTTCAGATTAGGAAAGACGCTACAGGTTTGATTACTTTTATATCCAGATGGTGCGTGGATACTCACACGGATATATGCAGATGGGGCGAAATGACTATTACTTTGGAAAGTGTAGCCGTTCTGTTGAATCTTCCAGTAACATGGAATCTTGATGTTATCTTTTCCGAAGAAGAAGAAGAAATGCACGCCACTCTAGTCACGAAGTCGACAGGATATGTTCGGAAGGATAATGAGGAAAAGTGTTTTTATACTTGGTGGGTGTCTGAATGGTTCCCTGAAGAGCCGGAGTCGAATCAGGTGTTGGATAACACGCTCAGTGTTGCTGCATTTTTAGCCTTGTGGTTATCCAAAGATATTTTTGATGATGGCTCTGGCAAGAAATAAATAAGACAGAAGCTCATCAAATTTTCTATCAAATTGGCGAAAGGCGTTCCTCTTCCCATAGGCAGGTTTTTCCTTGGCTCCTTGTACACCCATCTGGATTGCTTAGCAGCGTACATATATGTTTCTAATGGGTATATGAAGGTAGACTCGTATGTCCATGTCGCCTTCCTCCAAGCATGGTTGTGGGAGCTTTTCAAAAATTATGCTCATAATCCGATAACTTCATTTCCTGGTACATATGGCGGCTCTACGATACTCCGTTGGTTGAAGAGGCGTCCAAGACCTTGCTCAAAGCTCACCGATTTCCTTGACAATGTGTATGCAATCAACTTTCTTCCCTGGGCTCTGGTCCACGCATCCATAGTTCAGCCAGACGTTTTTGCTTCCGCCCCGGATATGACATTGCATTCTGATGGAGAGAACATGAGCATTGGAGAAACTGTGTTCATGCGAAGCTGCATACCTGGATATGTACCGTCTTTTTTCAAGGAATCTTTTGAAGTGATTCCTTATAACATTAACATGGCTACTCATCATATGGGTTTTGATCAGGGAATTCCATTCCGCCGTCCATTGATGCCTCCCAAAGAACTGTTGCCAGCCGCGTCTTTGCACCTCATAAAAGCCTCCCCTTTCTGCTCCCAGGACGAAAACCGGTGACAACCTCTAAATATAATGTTTTCTGGCAGGAAGAGTTCCTCGCTATTCACCAATTCGTGCAGAATGTTGTGATAGATCCATGCGGCAAGCCTTCCTCTAAGATTTTAGCGAAGCACAAATTGTTGAAGCAGCCTCCTTAAGGTAAGCGGAAGTCTTCTAGCCCAGATGAGGAAAGTCCCCAGGAAAGGGAGCATAGGTCGAAAAGTCACGCATGCGGCTTCCGATCGGCTTCGACGGCCCTTGTGACCTTTAGTTCTTCCAACATGCAAGTACGTATGATCTTCTTCCTGATTTGGCCGAATTGCGTAAATATTCTGGATTTCATTCACTAAACATCTCTTCTTCTTTTTAACTCAGGGTCTTGAAAACATGAACGCCTTTGCCATACTTTCACGTGGCCAGAACATAGCGCCATCTTAAGAAAAATCTGGCGATACTGAGCCTTTCAACAATGAAGAGGAGGACGAAGAGGAAGAAAGTTCAGGATCCGGTGGTGACGGGAAAAACACTACGGAGTATAGCATTGAGTCTTCCTCCAGTGGGCCCACGGATGAGTCGGTGAGTTTTCCACACGTTTTTCCTCTTGGACTATTTATTTATACATAATAAATATTCAATTGGTGAAATTACAAGAAGAAGCCGTTCTTGAAGATAACCCTGAGATGGAGATTCATCACAATGAAGATATAGCTGAGTCTCCAATCATGGAAATCATGCCTGTTGGTAACCCTGAGATGGAGATTGATCGTCATGAAGATGTTGTCATGTCTCCAGTAGTGGAAAACGCTTCCGTGGCTGCGGGCGCGATTGTCTCCAAAGAATCTTTACTAGTCGCTCATTCAGTTGCAGTTGCCACTTTCGACCCTCCATTTTTGGCCCCTTTTGAAGGTCATGTGCTGATCGGGGGATTCAGTGTACCAGCTAAGTATGCGGAGTATTATGCCCAAATATGGGAAAAGTAAGGACACATCGAAAAAACTAAAAAGTTCACCAGCCGATTTGCGTTGGTTAAGCGTGTGGAAGAAGCCCTATCTTCAATTCATGATATGTGCAACGTGACTGGCCACACCGTTTATGGAGAAGTAGTATCACGCTGGGAGTTCTACCGGGATATGTGCATGGGCTTTGAGTTTAACGCCTCCTGGTTCTATGAAGGATTTTCCAAAATCCAAAAGCTACAGACTGAAGTGGTTGAAGGTCCTTCCGCGGATTTTATTAATCAACAGGAGGCAGAAATCGAGAAGTTGTCCCGAGAGTTGAAGTTGAAACAGGCTGCTCTTCAAAGCATGAAAGATGTCTTCTCCAAGAAGAATGAGCGATTGTTGGGCGATTTCCCTTGCGCGCCTTTATTTTTCTTTTGAACTTCCTTTTCTTAGTTTTTTTTTTTGAAAGGCGAGAGACGCCCCTTTTATGGTTTTTGATTGGTAGATGGTTGCTTTATATGGAATTTATTTATTTTTGAAATGGCTTCATAAGTAATTTTATGAAAGTAATGGTACTTGGATTAACTAATATGTTGGAATCCGAATTATGAATGTAAGTAGCGCAACCGTTTTGGAGAAATCATAAGTATTGCATAAAAAAGGGGAAATATGGGAGCGATATGAAATCCTAGAACAATCGGGTTATTGGCTTCTGTTGTCAATATGGAACTGACGTCTGTGTCAGATCTCCAACGAATTCAAAACGATGGGTCGCGTAAACATTGTTTGACAAAACTTACTCGCTTAGGGGTTTCCCAACGAAACTGAATTTTCTGGATGCAAATCCGAGTTTATTGCGTGACGCAATCCTGGCCGCGAGAAGTCCCCGGCCGTTCTTTATTGTCTTTGTAACATCTTTATGTCGATCCGCGGTAAAGCGGAGAATCTCCAGTCCCCAGGCGCAATTCCCTTGAATCAATCTTTTCTTGGACAATGCGCTTCAGACCATTGTACTCACTGGTAGGATGATGGATAAACCTGTGATAGTGGCAATATCTTGAATCTAACATCTCTTGATCAGTTGGTGGACGCCATACCGGGGGTAGTTGGACCACTCCTTCTCGCACCCAATCTTCCAGTAACTCCAGAACTCTTCTTATAGGTAGCGAGAAGCGTGGATATTTGAGTCTTGATTCTCTCGCATCGGTGGATGCTATGGTGGAAATTCTTGTAGGCTTTGATATGAAGCTCTTTTTGAGGGCGAAATCGACGCTTGAGCGACCATTGACTCATGAGCGGGCCGTTTACTTCTTCCATATTGCTGAAGGGAAATTTCTATTGAGGGGCCTGTGTCAGTGACGGCGATGCGAAGTGGATGGGCTGGATACTGTTCGTTGGTGCAGTGTTCGTCTCCATAAGCATCTTGGCATATTTCCCCTTCTTCAGGTGCCTATCTCTTCAGTAAAGCAGTCATGGCTGCGAACTGTTGGACAACTCTTTAAACTTCTGCGAGGGTTTGGAGATAAAGGTTTTCCAACAAAGCTTCATAGGACGGATCTTTACTTTTGTCTTGTAGATATTGTGGCGCACCTGGCAAGTCTCCTCCCCTAGTTTTGTGAAACTGTCTTGGCTCTCTGTCGCTGGCAGAATCAAATTGGTCGCTTTTCCTCTGCTCTTGTATGATGCGGCTACGTGCTCCGTCAGCATCCTCATTGGTAGAGGCACAGACCTTAGCCAAAGATTCAACATTTTTCGTATTATCCTTGAAATCGTTGGGATCCTTCGGGCAAGTATTCGCTGACTCTTTCCACAATAGGCTTATCATACTCTTCAGGATACGAAGCGTCTCATTTTTCCGCTTGATAATATCAACTTGACTTGCAGCCATATCCTCTAGCATTTTCGTCATGCCTTCCATGGTAGTTGGTTTCCGGATATTCGTTGCTTTTGAAAGGTTTGAATGACCAGGATACATATGGAAAGTTGGAATTAGTGATTTAAATGAGTTTCAGTTAATGATTTAATTTGGCCTAAGATCAACTGAAATGGAAATGCATTTGAATTGATTTTTTTGCGACTGAAAGATTAATCTCCCACCGTGGTCGCCAGTTGTTTTGGGGTAAAAACTGTTTCTGCTGGTTTTAGTAAATTTGGGTGTGTTGCTGAGAAACGAATTTAGACCTAAAAAAATGCACTGCACGGGAGTACTTTAGATTCGAGAGATCAATCTGTACAATCCTGGCCTAAACCAAGAAATGGCCGTTCCAGTCTTGCTTCGGTCACAAAGTGAAGGAGAAAGGTTGGTCTTAGGGAGGGAAGCAAAGAAGGTGTTGAGACCAGAATGGTTAATTCTGAAGGTGTGGATATTTATGACTTGTATCATAATTTGAAACTGGCTTGCGGAATGTAAGCTATCAGTTCTTTTGTGTTTTTTTGGATACTGTGTTGTTGTTAACCAAAACTCTGTTGTCTGGTCGAAATAGGTAGAAACCTATTTATACAAGTCATAATTGAATGCACCCTGATCTCGTAGGAAGTGGGAGTAGCTGAGTGATGGAGAAGTGGGGTAATGTGTAAATGCTAGAAACCACGTCCCCACTATGAAGGAAACGGGTTAGTTTACACCCACTACTTCTTGCCGCCACTAACTGCCCGCTTTCCTGACACTTTCTTATAATGGGCGTGTTGCACGCCGCACATTGTAAACCGCCAGACCAATACCCTGATGAGTATCCCCCAGTTTGTGACATGTTTGATGTCTAGAGTATTTTCGTGGAAAATATGTAGCAGATTGCTGAGTGAGTCTCGTACGCAAGACCTAGTTATTCTGATTAATTGTACGCCAGCTAGGTGGCGGATAGCCATGTGTGACAAGTAAGTCAGGAGACTTGCCGCAGGAGAATAGCGTGTGACGCTATTAGGTTAGTCTTGGTTGGTCACTTAAGACTTACCATAGGCCGATCAATTCCTTGGCGAATTTGGACGGCTGGGATTGTAATTCATGAGAGAAGGTGGTCGTTGATTATGGCCACATTCCGTTGGCACCTAGTGATGGCATAGTGGCGGCAGTGGCATGGTGGCACGATTGGCACATGCCAGTGGTATAGTGGGGCGAATAGCGCCTGGCGTAGCCACGGTCGTTATATCTTGGCATATTGATGTTGAATCCAAATATGGCTTGACAATATTGGCTCTAGTTGCCACATCAAACTTAATGCCCTAGGTAGCATTATTTGGCATTGTTGGCGTAGCAACCTTACTTAAATTAGGGTTTGGCATGCCAAAACCCTAATTAGCGCATGTGGCATGTGGCTGTGGCACGGTGACATTCTTTGTGCAGATGGTGCCATGGCCGCGTCAAAGGAATTATGGCAAGGCCATAAGGTGGGAACGACCACAGGCGCAAGGATAGCCATGGGTGGCCATAGCATGGCACCATTTTTAGGGTTTCCTGGGTCCCGCATGGCTCATGACATGTTGTGGGGCCAAAGTGACGTAAGTTGGGCCACGACTGGAAATTAGGGTTTCGACTAGTGCCGCTAAAGCAAAAGTCGTGCTTCTGATTAGAATACCCTGATTGAAGTCTGTTATGGCGTTGGCCACGAACAGAAAGTGGGTTAGCACGTAGCTGCGCCATTTGTGGCACATTGGCATGTTATTGCGGCGGAGTGGCATGTTGGCATGACGATTAGCACGTTGGCGTGGCATGGCGCGTTTGGCATGGTTTTGCCTTTTTATGCGCGTGGCAGGTTTAGAACGACCTGATTGGTCAATAGAAAAGGGGCCGGCCAAACATATGGCGTGACCACATCTCTAGTGCGCGTGGCGCATTTAAAGCGACCTGATTGGACGATAGGAAAGAGGGCCGGCAAGTATGGGACCGGCCACATCTCATGTGCATGTGGCGCATTTAAAGCGACCTGATTGGTCGATGGGAAAGAGGAGGGCCGGCAAGCAGCATGGGGGCGTGGCCATCTGCAGGTGACGCCGACTGGACTATGGCACGGCCATACCTCCCTTGTTTGTTGCTCCTATTTTCCGCGGCTCCTCTTTTATTCCTTGTTTTCTGATTTTGGGTAGGACTTTGCACCTACTAATCCATGGCGGATCAATTGCCTAGTTTGCCTATGTTTAGTTTCGACCAACAGGGTCTGATATACTGCGCAGGGCACAAAAAACCTAATTTTTGCAAATTAATTAGGTTGATATTGAATCTTGTGAATTATCACAAAATTGATTGGATTCTGCGTGGTTACACAGAGTTATTTATTGCCAGGGAGCAGCATACTTTCTGACTAAGTACTTTTATGCAAACCTCAACCTTGATACTTCGGGAAATTTGTGCTACTCAGCTGCGAGTGAACACTAATTGTCATGTCATATCAATATTAAGGGTTCAGTCGTGGAACACAGCAAAGAAAGTATTCAGTGAGTCCTATATTAATGAATAATACAGGCAGGGTGTCGAAATTTACAGAATATCTTGGATTGTTGCTACATGCACCATTATGGATAAATTTCATGTAAACATATTGAATTGCTCAATAAATGCGCAAGTGAAAAGGTTGTGTACTCATCACTTTTACATGGCTCTGTCTCTTTGCAGAATGACAGCATATTAAATGCAGGGTTTTACAATTTTAGCCCTGAACTAAAAACCACCATCTACACTAGTGAAGCGATATAATAATACTATTGGATATGCTATGTCAGGTCTTGTGCAATGCATAACATACATAAGACTCCCAATTACATTAGCATGTTTTAACTGGTCATATCCTCTACCAGTATTTTTCATCAATTTGACACTAGGATCTATAGGTTTGTTGGCAATATTACAATCTAAGTAATTGTAGTTCTTAAGATGCTTTCAATATAGTGACATTGTATCAATGAAATTGACCCTTCTTCTCTCACTATATTTATTCCTAAGATCATATTTACTTCACCCAAATCCTTCATATCAAAATTGGATTCAAGAAACTTCTTTGTCTCTGTCACACATTCTATATTGGGTCCAAAAATTAACATATCATCTACATATAAGCAAATGAGAATACACATCCCATTCTTGTATGTAGAGTAGATACATTTATCTGTTGCATTCACTTTGAACCCATAAGATAACATCACTTTGTTAAACTTTTCATGCCATTGTATAGGTGCCTTTTTTAATCCGTAAAGAGATTTAACAAGTTTACAAACTTTCTTATCTTGTTCCGGTAAAACAAAACCTTCAGGTTGTTGCATGTACACCTCCTCTTCTAAGTCACTATTTAGAAATGCCGTTTTTACATCCATTTGATGAGCAACTAAATTGTGAATTGAAGCAAGAGACAATAACACGGGTATTGAAGACATTCTTGCTACAGGAGCGTATGTATCAAAATAATCGATATCATGACGTTGTGTTTATCCTTTTGCGACCAGCCTTGCTTTGTATTTGTTTATAGAACCATCAGCATTTAATTTTCATTTGAAAATCCACTTGTTGCCTATTGGTTTAGAACCCGGAGGTAAATCAACAAATATCCAAGTTTGATTAGACATAATTGATTTTATTTCATCGTTGATGGCTTCTTTCCAAAAGATAGCATCACGTGAAGTTATAACACCCTTATAAGTTAAAGGATCACTATCATCACAAAGATTTATACTTGCTTTGTGTGTAATATCATTCATATCACCTTCAACCAAATATGTTATAAAATCAGAAACAAAAGTTTTCTCAACTCTTTGTCTTTTACTTTTACGAGGTTCTATAATCAAATATCGTTTATCTGATTCTTCATGTGTTCTTTAGAAGTATCAGGAACATAAACATTCTCTTCATAAGAAGATTTGTTCATATGTTCAGATAATCCAACATCTATTAATTTAATGATCATATGAATCTAATTTCAGAAATCTATAAGCAGTTTTATTCTTAGCATGACCAATAAATACACATTTATAAGTCTTATTTCCTAATTTCGTCATTGTTGGGTTTGGTTTTCTTACATAAGTAAGACATCCCCATACCTTCAACCGCTTAAGATTAGGTGCTCGATTGAACCATGGTTCGTATAGAGTTTTGTCAATCCTTTTAATAGGGACCCTATTAAGGATATAACATGCATTAAGAAGTGCCTCACCCCACCAAAAATCGGGCAGTCCAAAATTTATCAACATACAATTAACCATGTTCACTAATGTTCTATTTTTCCTTCCTGCTACACCATTTGATTCTAGTGAATAAGGCGGTGTATATTCATGGATTATTCCACTTGATTCACATAATTTCTCTAATTCCATATCTTTATATTCACCCCCTCTGTCGGAACGTAGAACTCTAATTTTACAGTTTAATTGATTTTCAACTTCTGCCTTGAATATTCGAAACTTTCTTACTGCTTCATCTTTACTTTTCATTAAGTGTACATAAGCATATTTCGAATAATCATCGATGAATGTTACAAAGTATTTGTTTCCTCCACGTGAAACTTTACTATGTAAGTTATCTACGTCTGAATGCACATGACCAAGAAGTTCTCCTGATGATTTGGTTACTGACTTATGTGACTTACAAGTGATCTTCCCTTGAATACATATTTCACATTTGTCATAGTGTTCAATATTTCATTTAGGAATTAGACCTAATTTAAGAATAATTTTAATAGACTTATAATTCACATATCCTAATCCACCATGCTATAAAGGAAATAACTCGGCAATATAAGCAGAAACTGATGTTATTGAATTCATATTAAACATACCATTGCATGAGTATCCCTTGCCAATAAAAACATTATTCTTGGACATTATTATATTGTCCGACTTAATACTAATCTCAACTCCACCCTTATTAAGACGATCTCCAGAAATTAAATTTTTGCACATGTCTGGAACATGTAAGACATTAATCAAAGTTAAAATTTTCCTTGAAGTAAATTTCGGATCAACAGTTTCAATACCCAGTACTTTAGAACGATTATTATTGTCCATCCTGACTTCCTTGTTGTTGCACTCTTTATAAGTCTGAAATTGAGACTTATCTTTGCAAATATGGATCATGGTTCCAGTATCATACCACCATCCAGAGTCGTCGGAGTCAATTCGTATAGAATTAACTTCCTCAACAGTACAGATTATCTTTGATGGATTTTCAGAATCAATAGCAACAATATTAACTTGACTCTTCTTGTCTTTCTCGTCTTTAATACGAATCCTACAATCACGAGCATAATGACCAGGCTTTTTACAGTAAAAGCAATCACCCTTAGGCTTCTTAGAAATTTCAGTCTTATTTTGTTTGAAATTAGACTTCCTTTTCTTTTTGTTCTTGGATGATTATCCTTGAACCATGTTAGCCTTTTTAATTTCCTGGTCATCTTTCTTATCCCTCTTACGAGATTCTTCCCAATCCGTAAGTGACGAGTAAGAGATTCCATAGTGTAGGTTTTTTCTTCATGCTTCAATTTTTTTATTATAGCCATTCCAACTTGGTGGTAATTTCGCAATTATAACACCAACTTGAAATGCTTCAGGAAGTACAATTGTAGCATCTTTGAGTTTACTGACTAGGTGTTGATGGGTGAAAATGATTTGCTGGTTTTTTAGGAAAGCGGAGACTCGAGCGTACGGGCGGAGACTTCTCGAACGAGCAAATTGTCTAAACCTTTTTCAAACAGATGCACTGCACGGGAGTGCTTTGAGTTCGAGAGATAAATATGTTGGACTCCGGCCTAAACCAAGAAAATGGCTGTTCCAGAGTCAATTCGGTCACAAAGAGGGATGAGGGTTGATTTGTAGGAGGGAAGCTGAGAAGTTTGTGTGAGATCAATGATAATTAAGGATTGTGGGTGTGTTGACAATTTATGCAAGTTCTGAGATAAGTTTTGATCGATTGAGTGATAATTTCTTGTGGGTTGAAATTGTTCTTGTTCAATCGTGGATTCAGAAACTTATTCATATTGCAAGAATAGTAGACACATTGATCCCAGTAAGTGTGACGGTTGCTGGAGTGAAAGAGTGGGAAAGTGAGAAATCGTGATTAAACTAGTTCCCCGTCGTGCGGAGACTTGGTTGATTGTCCATACACTTCTTGCAGGACTTACTCACATTTATCATTATGGGTGTACACACGTGCCGTAGGCCGCCAGACCAAAACCCAAGTGAATATCCCCCATGTGACGTGATTGATGTCTCACGAATGTGGAGTCTGCAAGGCATACGTGTATTTAATTAGTCAGTTGTTGACTTGACTAGACGATGAGTCTTAGCATTGATGAATCAAGCATAATGAATGGATGTGTTATGTTCTTAGACTCATGGATTGAGCATAAGGTGTCTGCTGGGACACAATAATGGAAAGACGTTGAGACTTGATGAATTGTGATATATCATTTTACCAGTTGAAGTAATAATGATATTTGGATCGAGCGTCGATGAGATTGCTGAATCAAGGACTTATTCTGATATGTCAAGTATTCCACAGGAAATCAAAGATATTGTTGAATTATACAGAATGCTCATTTCTGATCTAATATGTCATGAATGATCAAATAACAGAGTAAGGATCAAAAATATTGGATGGTCGTCCGTTCGAACCACGTTGCTCAGTCGAGCAAAAATGTTGGCAGCAGGACCAAACATTAAATATAAATTAGAATATTGATTGCTGGATCAATAGAATTCTCGAATGTTAATAGTTGAATCATCATGAGGAATATTGCTCGGTCGAGCAATTGATAGTTGAATCAATGAGTTCTGAACCCAGATGATCATGTATTTTGCTAGCTTAAGCAATTTTGTGTTGATAGATGAGAAAAATAAATATTGCTAATTTGAGCAAATATTGCTCGTTTGAGCAATATTGCTCGATTCATGAATTATTGGTAGCAGGCCAAATAAAATATTAATTAAAAATACTGGTAGTTGGACCGAATATTGTATAATTAATTAGGATGTTGATTGCTGGATCAACATAAAATTGTTAGTGTTTGAACTTGCTTAGAATTATGGTTTGCAGAGCATTTGGTTTAAAACCCTAATTTTGATCGATTGTTGATCAATTGATGATTTACTGAAAATCAACCAAATGAGTGAGAGAGGGACCGCTACATAGGATGATGGGACGGCCATGTAACGTCTAGGTGCTCGAATGAGCATGCACCAAAGTCTTTTGTAGACCAGTTGGTGAAAGGATGATTAAATGCTCGTTTAATCATTATTAAAAATAGTATTCGTCTGGACATTAGGTGGTGAAACCTAATTATGGAGTAGGGACCGACCAAGGGGTATGAAACCGTCCCTGGTAGTTGTGGTACCAACTGATGGTCGATTGGTCAAATTCCAAGTTGTTTGGAAAGAGTTTGAGCCCAATATGAATTATGGAAGATTTATTAGGTCAAAATCATAATAGGGTGTGGGACCGGATTCTGTAAGCCAAGGGGCCGACCTTGGTCGGTCAAGGCGGCCTGCCCGTGTCACCATATTGTTCGTGTCTCAATCCTAGGAATTTTGGTATTTTCTGGTGCGCATTCGAGCAATATTTTGGATTTTCAGAAGAGTTTGATCTTGACTGAAACTCTCGATTTTACTTGAATGAGCGAGTAGAACTTTGCTCGTGCGACCAATATTATGAGAATATTAAAATAATGATATTTTAATATTTTCCGTGAGAAGCTCGGATGGTCATGCGACCATTTGACTTTTTTGGCTTTTTGGTAGTTTGAGCAATATTTAAGAAATATGGATAAACCAGGTTTTTGCTCAAACGAGGGAGTTTCATGAGATGGGAGAAGAAATAATAATAATAAAATAAGGAATTAGGGAGGTATGGGACCGGCCAAGGCCAAGGCATGGCCGGCCCGTATGTCCAGTCCCGTGCTTTTCCCTATTTTATATTATTATATTATTATTCATCATGTGAGGAAATATGAAGAAACTAGGAGTTTTGCTCGAACGAGGATGTTTGCTCAAATAAGGATTCTTCAAGAGACAAGGAAAATAATAAAATATATTAAAAAATAAAATAAAAGGAGAGACGGGACCAACCCAGGCGGCATGATGGGCCGGCTGGTGGGCCCGGTCCCATGCGCCTCTTTTATTTTATTATGTATTATTTTCCTTCCTATTTTGCATAAGTTTCCTCGTTCGTCCATTTTTCTGAATGCTCATTTATGCATTTGGGTGTTCACTTATGCATATTTTGGTGCTCGTTCGTGCATTATTGTTGAGTACACTCACACCATTTTCTCGGGGCTTACTCGGTGCTGGCCTAAATGCCCGAAAAGTGAATATCTATTACTAATTCATGGGATTCAGATGAGAATAAGCCATGAAACGGGATAATGAGATAGATTGAATATCTATTACTAATCCATGGAATTCTGCTGAGAATAAGCCATGAAATGGAGTAATGAGATAAAATAGATTATTTTCTAGGAATTCAATTGATGAATGTTGCGCTAGTATTAATTTATGAATTGCTCTATACTAGCATGCAATATGTCTACGAGCGTTTATTCGAGAATCGAGGTATGAGATGGTAGAGACATCATACTCGTTCTGAATATTATTTCTGTATAGTCAGGGAACATTGAGACATCCTGAAGACATTAATGCTCTATACTAGCATGCAATATGTCTAGGAGCCGTCCAATCATTATCGAATCCTATACATAAGTATTGATGAAATATGCGAAGTGTCGAAAGCTCAGTTGAGGGGCTTTACGAATCACATATTCATGCATGCTCTGAGAGGGTGTACGCTCGATCATAGATTGTGAAATGAGCTTTCACGAATCCTAAAATATGAGTTTCATATACGTGTTTGAAGCCGTGTCAAAAATATGCAAGATCATGATTTTACAATTTTAGCCTTTGTCGAAAATCCACCATCAACACTAGGAGGTCAATCTCATGTGCTTGGGTAACAACAAAAGGTAAATAATTCATTTTAAAGTCAATATAATTGCTAATTAAGAATTTTTGGTTACTTGCCTCTTCTTGGCGATACTTTTTGTCCAGAGCATCCCACAAAGATTTTGCACCTTCAATGGTATGATGAGCACTATAAACAACATCTGAAAGTGCATTCCGAATATGTCCTCGACAGAGAAAATCTTCAGTTTTGCGTTTTTTCCTCAATTCCTTCTTGCGAGCCTCGTTATCATCTTCCTTGTCTTCTGGAATTGCTTCAAGATCATGATGTGAGTTTTAATTGTAGTGAAAGTGGTGGTAATAGGATTCGATTC
>JAJJMB010017986.1:5861002-5960771 GCA_023531105.1 Papaver atlanticum | reverse complement strand
TTCGAGCCAATTTTCCCGCAAAAGCCTATTCCTCCAAAATACACCTACAAGGGATAAAATATCAAAATTAGTACAAAAATGGGTACTAATACTATACATAAAAGAGATGAAAATAGACACATAAATGCGTCTATCAGATCATCACCAATGATATGGCTCAGATTGATTGTTGTGAGAAAGAACAAGACAGTTTCTTTCCATCGAGTAAAGTTGCATCCATCGAAGCGTTCAAGACGATTGAGGTCCTGATTCATGACTTGCAGGGATTGAACAGTCCTAGTGAGTAATAAATATTGAATAATAAACATACTTAAAACTGTTGAAAATTGGGTTCTAGTTTATCACTCCAAGGAACGAAAAACGCTATCTTGTAAATAAGTTTTCCCCCAACAGATCACAAGGGTTTTTTGAAATACACACTCTCAGGATAAAATGGAGTTTGTTTGCTACAAGATGTGATTTCCTGTACAAACCATAATCACTTTATATATAAATCTAATGATGCTTAGACCTAATGAAAAGAGAACTTGAAAATTTGTTATGAAACTGGCAGCAAAACAAAGGGTTTTTATAGAAAGATGATACCCTTTCATGGAGCCTGTTGATCTCCAACAGGCATCTAAGAAGGTAATGTGTTTTCATGGTGTCTGTTGCTTTTTCACAGACGTCTAGTTTGAAAGGTAACATCTTTTCATGGTGGCTGTTAAGCCAGCAGGCTTTTGTTTTGCTACAGCACAAGGTTATGCCCTTTTAAGGTTTTGTAAGAAAATCTCCAACACCTTTTACATGTGTCATCATCCTAGGCGAGTGTTAGATATCTCGTTTTACTTATTCCTCATTGGCGTATTTGATTCTTGAGACGTTTCCACATGGCGGTGATAATTTTTTTCCTCCACAATGATACTACTCCAACTATGCATTTATACCGTCATAACGACGACTTTAAAATATTTCATCCATTCTGCAAAAAGTGGATATATCAGTTTTTAAATTTTGTAATATAGATAAAACTGTGACATATATGTTAAGCCAATTTCTGTTGTGAATTTTGGCAATCTTGGCTTCTTAAATGGTACATTAAATAACTAATAATTACACTGCGTTAGGTTGAACGTGACCTATTTTACCTATCTAAGAAAACGGTTAACTCGTCCCATACACATCAGTAAAAATTAAATTTAAATGTAGTTAATGCCACTGTAGTAAAATGATAAAATTATTGGGTGATGATACTAGTTACCTGAATTTGAAAATTTTCAGCATAAATCTCTGCGATAGTGTCTTATTAATTCATGTATACCTATGAAAAACTACGAGTGAGGTTGATGTCATAATTTTATTTACTTTTGTCAGTTTCTGTTATTAGTTGTCGTAATAACTAATGGTCTTTGATCATCTCTTATTATGCTGTCATATATAATGACCATTTTTATTTTGTAATAAGATCACAGTAACTTTTTTATTTTTTCACTAAATTTTACATTTTTAGGATTTTCTTCTTCCTTTTTGGTTGATTCTGTTTTCTATTTTCGTATTCGTCAAATTCTTCTATTGGTGTCTGTATTACAGTAATGGATCCTCGACATCCTAATGACGTTTGTTAGCTTAAGAGATTATTATATGGAATCAAACAATTCTATAGAGCCTGGTTTGAGAGATTATATGCAGCTTTCTCGGATTTTGGATTTATTAAGCATATATGACTAATCCATGTTCTTCAATGCCTTAAATACTGATATTCTTTTATTACAGTTTATGTAGATGATATCATCTTAGCTGGTGCCTCAACTGTTTGCTTACTTTTTCATAATTACATCTCACCTTTGTAAATCTTTTCCAGTTAGATATGTGTTGTTTGCATTATTTTTTGGGGGAATTGAGTCTAGATTACATCCTTATTTCATAAAAAGTGTGCAATTGAGTTGCTCACTAAGTTTGATATGTTACTCTGTAAGCCTTGCAAGACTATGATTTTTAAAGGTCCAGATATTTATGTCTTGGTTCAGATGTCACTTGTTACAGAAGTCTTATTGCTAGCCTTCAATACCTGACTATGATAATACTTAATATATCTTATTTTTGCAGTGAACTATCTATCGTAGTTCATGCATAAGCCAACTGGTGATATCTCTATTTGGCAAAAAGAATTTTAAGGTACTTGAAAGGAAATATTGGTTTATAATAACCATTTTTGTTGGTGATTTTGGTTCTATTTCGTCTTCTTTTAACTCAAACTTGGCAGGTTATCCTGGCACCAGAAAATCTACCTTCGGATTTTGTGTTTTTCTTAGTTCTTCTACGGTCAATTGGTTTTTTAAAAAGAGCCAATCGTTTCCAGATCCCCAGTTTAAGAAGAGCGCAATCTCTTGTTGTTATACCTGTTGAAATATTATGGATCTCATTTTTATTGGTTGAGTTGGGTTTTCAAATTCATAAGGCATTTACCCTTTATTGGGATAATAAGTATATTGCAAGCTTAGAAAGTAATCCCATTTTCATGGCATAACTAAACATGTTGAAGTAAATTATTATTTTATTTTGAATCTTATTTCTACCTTTTTTCTGCAAATTTAGTTTGTTTCATAACTGAAGCAGGTCTTTGATTTTTTTACTAAAGGCTTGGGTCAGTCTCTCTTCGTTACTTTATCAAAAAGAGATGGTACCTAGAACGCAATCAAAATTTTCGTTCGGCAACCTGTATGGATAAAACCTGATACAATTGCAAGCAAACCAACTTACCGATCCTTGATAATATGTATGTGGAGTTTATATCTTTATCTCTTCTGAATCAGTACTTATACACTACAGAGTCCTTGAACCTGATTATTATAAGATCACTTGGACGATTTCAAAAATCAATATCCCAGATCAATTTAGTCGTATCTAAAAAAAGCGGGGATCTAACAACCACACCCAATATTTCGCTTAGCAATCTGTATGGAAAAACTCCAATATACTTTCAAGAGAATCAACTAGACAGTTAGACTCAATCTTAAGAAAAGTATATCCAAGAGTTATATCCCAATTTCTCAATTCAATCCGCAATCAAACAAATAGGAATTTGCGAACCCGATTGAATATAAGAAATAACTTGGACGGTATCAAAAACCAATACCCAAGTGTCAATTAATTTAATCAAAAACCAAAGGTTGGATTCCCAATTGATTGAACTTACGCACAACCTGTGATATTTCAATTATATAAACAAATATAATGCGGAAAAGAAATAACACAGACAAAAAAAAAATTGTTAACGAGGAAACCGCAAATGCAGAAAACCCCCAGGACCTAGTCCAGATTTGAATACCACACTGGATTAAGCCGCTACAGACACTAGCCTACTCCAAGTTAACTTCGAACTGGAATGTAGTTGAGCCCTAACCAATCTCTCACTGATCAAGGTACAGTCGCGTTCCTTACGCCTCTGAATCCCAGCAGGACTCTGCGCATTTGATTCCCTTAGCTGATCTCACCCACAACTAAGAGTTGCTACGACCCAAAGTCGAAGACTTGATAAACCAATCAGTCTCATACAGAAAAATCTATTGAATAGATAAATCTGTCTCCCACATAAATACCTATGAGTTTTTGTTTCATCTTTTGATAAATCAAGGTGAACAAGAACCAATTGATATACCATACTTATATTCCCGAAGAACAGCCTAGAAATATCAATCACCTCACAATAATCTAAATCGTATGGTAGAAAATCAAGATATTGTGGAATCACAAAGGATGAGAGGAAGATGTTTGTGACTACTTTTTATCTTTCCTATCGAAGATTAAATCTCGAGCAAATCTTAGAGAAGAGAGTACTCAATCACAATAGAAAACAGCAAGATCAAAACACGCAACTACAGAGAAATTGTTGGGTCTGGCTTCATAATCCCAATGAAGTCTTCAAGTCGTTAACCTGCATGGTTTTGGAGAAAACCTAAGGTTAAAGGAGGATCGACTATAGTCGCAAATAGTATCACACAAGAGGTGTGGGGATTCCGTTTCTCAGTTGCTAGAGTTCTCCCTTATATAGTCTTCAAATCAGGGTTTCCAATCTAAGTTACCTTGGTAACAAAGCATTCAATATTCACTGTTAAATGAAAACCTGATTAGACTCAAGCTAATATCTTTCAACCGTTAGATCGAACTTATCTTGTTACACACAAATGAAAAGTGACTTCATTTAGATATGAGTAACCATACCTAAATGTGTGCACCTTTGTTGGCTCAACAATAGTTAACCGAAGTTAACCATATGAACACTTTCATATTAACTATATTCATCTTAATCATAACTAGTTCAAATGACTCAAATGAAACTAGATATGGAGTTGTTTAATTGTTTATATTCTCGTAGAAGTATACAAGACACAATCGAAACAAAATCGATTTTGATTCACGTGAATCAATTCATGAACATTATAGCCACGGTTTGCAAAAGATTTCATTCCTTATTATATAAATATATTAGTTCATGAACAAATCTATTTTAGAATATAACCTACTCAAGTATGCAAACGGGTACGCATACCTAAGTAGCCGGACTGGGTTTGGGTTCGCCAGTATGCGAACGGGTACACATACCTTCTAAACTCAATTAAATTCCCGGGACTTGAACCTCATGCCAGTACGCGTACCGGTATGCATACCAAGTTCCTGGACTTTCACAAACCAACCAGTACGCATACGGGTATGCATACTATGGTTCCCGGACTTTCACCAAACCAAGTAGTACGCATACGGGTATGCATACCATGGTTTTGGATATGGACAACATATATGCAAGTACGCATACTATGATGTATCCAATCATGGTTAATCGTTCTAAACTCCATTTCAATCATTGAAACACTCTTAAAAGAAGACAATAGCTGTATCACACAAACTATTAGCTTCGAAGCAATTTTCAAGTGATTGAATGATTAATACGAAACATTCTGAGTCTACATCAAATGGCTATCTCACACAAATCATGTAAGATGTTACAAGGCGATTTTCACATGATCATCTTTTGACTTTCCTCAAGAATATAAGATGAACTTAGTTAAAGCGAAAACTTACCAACACATATTTCGAGAAATATGTAAGCGAGTTAAACTCAGTTTGAAATATCAAATGTGTATAATTGAAATCTATATAGCTATACGACTTTTGTCTCAAATAGGAGATATAGTAGATAGACTTTTGAGTGATAGATAAATTCAAGTCTCCACATACCTTTTGTTGATGAAGTTAGAAAAGATCCCCTTAGTAGTTCTCCGTCTTCAATCGATGAACGCCGTGAAGTCTAAAGCTCAACTACACTTACTATCCTAATCCGAGACTTAGCTATAAGTAGACTAGAAATGAAGATTATAGTTTTGGCAACTAAACTTGACAAACAAGCTTGAGATAGCAAAGCTTGCGAGTTCGACCGAGGAGTGCTCTAACAATCTCCCCCTTTGTAAATTTTAGTTACAAAACTATCAATATATATGGATTACAAAATAAATAAACTTTGTAGCTTCCCATCCAAATGCTTGATCTCCTTGGTTCTTCAACATTACTCGAAATCTTCGTCACTTCCAAGTACTCCAGTGATTCTGAACGTGTTCAACTCAGCATCATTGTTGTTGAAGATCCGTAGCTATAACAATATATAAAAACAGGATGTTTTCGTATTGTTATACAGTGTCATAGTATTATTACACAGCATCAAAGTCCAAATGTATCACAACTTTGACAACAATACTATAGTGATATGTATCACTCCCCCTTAGTCAATACCTCATATCACATGAAAATCACCCCCCCTTACATAATGATCCGTAAACATATGTATTTGTAGTGTGAACTACGCATTAATTCTCCCCCTTTTTGTCAATATAAATTGGCAAAGGTACGAAAACTAGTGGGATCCCAATGAAATTTTCATAGAGATACTTCATGACCAAAATAAAACATATCAACTTTGTTTAGATGTAATCATATAGTTGAAACTAAATGCATTCATTAAGGAGTTAATAGAAATACAAGAAAACTCCTACAATATTCCACAACCGCACTCCCCACAAAGATTTGGCAATTAAGAACAAGTTCAATTAAGAACTCTCCACCATAAAATGTCATTCCCGAAAGTACAACAAGAGCGACCTTACTTTTAAAGAAAAGAAGGATTTCTTTGGACATTAACAAATTACATGAAACATGAATTTGTATCCAAAAATCTCAATTAAATTAACCACAAGAGAACCCATGATTAATTTAATCAGAAATGCTCAACATAAGAGAACTTACGGAGCCGGACAGTATATTCAGAAGAAATGCATCAGGGAAAGATCAATACTGCGGAATATACAAAGATTCATTCTATTTTTCATCAATATTTGCATAAAGACATATAATAGACTTAATCTTTGCAACCAAAAGTTCATCCTATCTTCATCAATATTTGCATAATGACATAATAGGCTTAACTTTTGTTGTTAAAAGTTCATTTTATCTTTTATCAATAAAGACATATAATAGACTTAACTTTTGAGCAAAATATGGGACAATCACAGTTCACGGACGCAAACACACATATCCCATAACAAGTTGATATATACAAAACCATAAAGATTAATATTGCAAAATTATCTTCCAAATAAACTTTAGAATTTAAATAAATAAATCTAAAAACATTGCAAGATGAAAATCGTTGGTAATAGCTATGTGTACTCACAATAATTGCTATTCCAAACCCTAGTTATCCTTCTTAAAACACAAGAAAAAATTCTCATTAGAAGTTTCCTAGATAATAAGAAAAATAACAGGTAAAAAATCAAAAGACTCATAAACCAACAAACCGATCATGAATGAAAATCAATGATCACTTCCGGAACCCCCACGAGTCTTGAGTCATTTGATCTTGTGATTGACAGCATGCACTGCTTCTTTAGAGAAGATATCCTCATTGAGAAGATCTTTAACATGTGTCTTCATGAGAACAAGGTCTGAATTAACCTTTTTCAACTCAGTTCTTAACACATTAAGATCCTTCATAGTATCAACGAGTTTCAGTTTTGCTTCCTCAAAGTATTTAAGAAAATCATGAACCACTTCAGCAGAAACCATATCCTCATTCTCAACATCCCGATGAGTATAGGCATAGTAGCATGATGCATTAGGATTTTGATCACCATCTTCTACTAGGATTATTTTCTTCCTCCCTTGGACTCGAAACCAATACATTTGTCAAGAAATCCTCTTGCAAAACCAGCAGTGCGAGAAGGTGAAGACATTCTTGGCAACCAGACAATAACCTAGGGTATGCGTACGTGACTCAATAAGTTAGGTATTTAAATGGTTTCTTAGAGACGGTAACATATAGGGTTTCTAAAGGCAGTTCGTGACAGGTGCGTCAAAGGTACCCGTACGAGCACAATCCGAACCTAAAAGAAAAACAATACTAAGACTAAACGTACCTTTTTACAAGGTAAGACAGAACAATATAGTTTTGTTACGTGAATTTTTGTTGTTTCATAAATTTTTGGCTCAATAAATTTTATATATCCACAGATAAACAATTTAGAGCACACAGGTAGTAGGAAACAAAGTTGCAACAAAAACATTTTTTAACAAGAAGAAGACAATCGAAGATATTCTCGAGATATAACCAATACTTAGGAAAATCTGTCTATGGACAATAGTTTAGCTATGGACGATAAGAAAATAACTCAGCTAATCAGAAAGCATTTTGCCAAAAGTATACCTGATTATTGGCAAGACTTGCTCAACAAGATTTTTATGAGTAAGCATTCAACCCTTGTGATTAATTAGCACAAGTATGAGCTCTAAGCTCATTAAATGAATGGTGTTCACGATTAAGTCTTTTGTTTCTCCCCAATCTATGAGGGAACCCTTTTTGATGTGAAAAATTATTGTAAAACTTGTTGTCATAAAAATATGAGACAAAGTTAGATTCCTTACCAGAAGAAGTTTGTATGGAGGATTTTGACAGCCTGTTGATAAGATCCTTGTATCCTTCAATTATCAGATTAAGGTTATCCTTCATATCTCCACTATTGCTTCTGTCTACAGAAACCTTTTTCACATCTTGAACATCATTTATCTCATTAGGTTGAGACGGATCTCTCTGAAATCTCCTTGACCGAATTGTATTAAAGCTACAATTTGTACGAACATTTGATGACCAAATTGAACTAACCTTCCTGGAAGAATTCACAGGGTGATTGATAAAACCAACAGGTTTAGACATCCACCTTTGAGAATTAAATCTAAGGTGTGTTGAAGTCGAACAATAGAATTGTCATTCAACCTAGATTTGCTTTTTCGTTCAACATGTCCTTTTGAATTACAAAAGAGACACATTTTCTCATCACCTGAGTGATTAGAGTGAACAGACTTAACATCATAGTTAGGAGATTTCTTCCTTCCGAGCGATGTGAAGTTTCCTTGATTAGAAGAAGATACAAGAACATCTTTTCTAATTGGAAGGAACTGTAATTTAACTTCTGGAACTGAATTCACAGTTAAGTCAGAAGCGATTGGTATAGTGGACTCTTTAGAACATCCTTGAATAGAGAGTTTACTCAAGGCATCCTTTTTGAGTTTATCCTCGAGAAAGGTTCGTGAGGAGCAGACTTCGTCGTTTTCCTCGTAAAGAGCCTTTAAGTTAGAGTCATGAACTTTTACTATACCGATAAGAGCATTGACGTTGTGTTTCAACCGATTGATTCTATCAGCCTGGATTCTAACAATATTTAGAACCAATTCACTCTCTTTAGATGCTTCCCTTTCTTCAAAAGAGTTCGACTCGTTTGAAAGATAATCGGTGTAACACTTATCAGTGCAATCCTGTTTCGTTGGAACACAATTTTTATCTAAATTCGAGATAGACGAATCTTTCTCTTTAATAGATTTCATGGAAACATAAATTTTATTTCCGATGATGCGTTTATCTGAGATATCACCTCTGTCCATAGAGTCAGATCGCTACAAACACAAACTTGTAAGTTCTTGAACGTGTTTGCCTGCTCTGATACCAATTGAAAAAGCGGGGGTCTAACAACCACACCCAATATTTCGCTTAGCAATCTGTATGGACAAACTCCAATATACTTTCAAGAGAATCAACTAGACAGTGAGACTCAATCTTAAAAAAAGTATATCCAAGAGTTATATCTCAATTTCTCAATTCAATCCGCAATCAAACAAATAGGAATTTGCGATCCCGATTGAATATAAGAAATAACTTGGACGGTATCAAAAACCAATATCCAAGTGTCAATCAATTTAATCAACAACCAAAGGTTGGATTCCCAATTGATTGAACTTACGCACAACCTGTGATATTTCAATTATATAAATAAATATAATGTGGAAAAGAAATAACACAGACACCATCAATTTTGTTAACGAGGAAATCGCAAATGCAGAAAACCCTCGGGACCTAGTCAAGATTTGAACACCACACTGGATTAAGCCGCTACAGACACTAGCCTACTCCAAGTTAACTTCGGACTAGAATGTAGTTTAGCCCTAACTAATCTCACACTGATCAAGGTACAGTCGCGTTCCTTATGCCTCTGAATCCCAGCAGGACTCTGCGCACTTGATTCCCTTATTTGATCCCACCCACAACTAAGAGTTGCTATGACCCAAATTCGAAGACTTGATAAACCAATCTGCCTCACACAGAAAAGTCTATTGAATAGATAAATCCGTCTCCCACAGAAATACCTATGAGTTTTTGTTCCCTCTTTTGATAAATCAAGGTGAACATGAACCAATTGATATACCAGACTTATATTCCAGAAGAACAGTGTAGAAATATCAATCACCTCACAATAATCTTAATCGTATGGTAGCGAAACAAAATATTATGGAATCACAAACGATGAGAGGAAGAGGTTTGCGACTACTTTTTATCTTGCCTATCGGAGATTAAATCTCGAGCAAATATTAAAGAAGATAGAATTCAATCACGATAGAAAACATCAAGATCAAAACACGCAACTACAGAGAAATTGTTGGGTCTGGATTCACAATCCCAATGAAGTCTTCAAGTCGTTAACCTACAGGGTTTTGGAGAAAACCTAAGGTTAAAGGAGAATCGACTCTAGTCGCAACTAGTATCACACAAGAGGTGGGGGGATTAGGTTTCCCAGTTGCTAGAGTTCTCATTTATATATTCTTCAAATAGGGGTTTGCAATCTAAGTTACCTTGGTAACAAAGCATTCAATGTTCACCGTTAGATGAAAACCTGATTAGACTCGAGCCAATATATTTCAACCGTTAGATCGTACTTAGCTTGTTACACACAAATGAATTGTGACTTCATTTAGATATGAGTAACCGTACCTAAATGTGTGCACCTATGTTGGCTCAACAATAGTTAACCGAAGTTAGCCAAATGAACACTTTCATATTAACCATATTCATCTTAATCACAACTAGTTCAAATGACTCAAATGAAACTAGATATGAAGTTGTTCAATTGTTTATATTCTCGTAGAAGTATACAAGACACAATCGAAACAAAATCGATTTTGATTCACATGAATCAATTCATGAATATTATAGCCACGATTTGCAAAAGATTGCATTCCTTATTATATAAATGTATTAGTTCATGAACAAATCGATTTTAGAACATAACCTACTCAAGTATGCAAATGGGTACGCATACCTAAGTAGCCGTCTGGGTTTGGGTTTGCCAGTATGCGAACGGGTACATATACCTTCCAAACTCAATTGAATTCCCAGGACTTGAACCTCACGCCAGTACGCATAACGGTATGCATACCAAGTTCCCGGACTTTCACAAACCAACCAGTACGCATACGGGTATGCATACTATGGTTCCCGGACTTTCACCAAACCAAGTAGTACGCATATGGGTATGCATACCATGGTTTTGGATATGGACAACATATATGCAAGTACGCATACTATGATGTATCCAATCATGGTTAATCGTTCTAAACTCCATTTCAATCATTGAAACATTCTTAGAAGACGGCAATAGATTTGTCACACAAACTATTAGCTTCGAAGAAATTTTCAAGTGATTGAATGATCAATACGAAACATTTCGAGTCTACACCAAATGACTGTCTCACATAAATCATGTAAGATGTTACAATGCGATTTTCACATGATCATCTTTTGACTTTCCTCAAGAATATAAGATGAACTTGGTTAAAGTGAAAGCTTCCCAACACATATTTCGAGAAATATGTAAGCGAGTTAAACTCAGCTCGAAATATCAAATGTGTATAATTGAAGTCTATATAGCTATACGAATTTTGTCTCAAATAGGAGATAAAGTTGATAGACTTTTGAGTGATAGATGAGTTCAAGTCTCCACATACCTTTTGTTGATAAAGTTCCACAAGCTCCCCTTAGTAGTTCTTCGTCTTCAATCGATGAACGTCGTGAAGTCTAAAGCTCAACTACACTTACTATCCTAATCCGAGAATTAGTTATAAGTATACTAGAAATCAAGACTTAGAGTTTTGGCAACTAAACTTGACAAACAAGCTTGAGATAGCAACGCTTGCGAGTTTGACCGAGCAGTGCTCTAACAGTATCCAAATAATCAAATCGGAATTCTGCTAAGTAATAAAACTTGTTATCTATCTTTCAAGATATGAATTCTGCATTAAACAAGTCTCGTCATCGATCACGATTATAGGGACCATCTACTAAGATTGAATACATACAACTTGTGTAACTTCTTTTATAAAGATAAACAATATAATGCGGAAAAGGAAAAACACAAGAACCAGAAGTTTTGTTAACGAGGAAACCACAACTACAGAAAAACCCCGGGACCTCATCCAGATTTGAAAGCCAAACTATAATAAGTCGCTACAGACACTAGCCTACTATCAGACTTCATACTGGAATGTAGTATAGATCCAGTCTACCCTACAAGCAATTCAGTTACAGTCACGCTTCTTATGTCTCTTGAACCTTGTAAGGATCTATGAAATTGATTCTCTTAGCTGACGTCCTTTATAGCCTATGAATTTCTTCAACCTAAGTGAAGACTTTTTATACCAATATGCCTCTAACAGATAATCCTATTTGATTTCCCTTTAGATCAAAGATCAAGGTTTGAAATATGTTTGCAATAGATAAAGCTAGCAAACCTCACAAATCCGGAACACTTATACTCACTTAGATGAGAAATCTGGATTCTTTATCACCTCTCAAGAACAATCTTCAACTTATCAGTTAAGACTAGTTTTCAGAAATCTATCTTGAGGAATCACAAAGACTGAGATGAAGAGAACTTTGTGATTTTTATCTATCTTGCCTGAAAGAGATTACGAGAACCTCGATAACAGAAAAAACAAGATTAGGATACACGAACTATCAAAATAAAAATAGTCGAATCTGGCTTCACGAATTGCCAAAGCCAAATCATTTAGTCATAGACCTAATTATGTTTCTCATAGGAAACCTAGTTCAATAGAGGACGACTCTCGCTATCAACTAGGAAACAAAGTGTCAGCGATTGAATTTCCCAGTTGAAAGAGCATCTCTATATATAGTTTTTCAAGACTGATGGTTGCTTAGAATTCAAGCCAAGATAACTTGAGAATCAAGCAAACACTTTCTTTGTTTATATGAAACTCTAGTTAGGGTTTCAAATAAGCATGTGAGAATTAGTCTTGAAAATATAATAAAAGAATATACACAGTGATCCAGTTACTGAACCTTGTATAATGAATGACTGTTATGTTTTGGAAAATATACCTTACGAACTATAAGTGATTTGATGTTTATTTAAACACTTCAGAGTTTAATCAAGATGCACGGACATAGGTGTTTTAATGAGCAACGAAGTCTTATAAGTGTTTAAGAGAGTCATAGCAATGCTAAACATATTTAAAATAAAAACGGAATTATGCAGTTACCCCCACTTAGCTATTTGAATTTGCAGTTGCCCTTACTCCATCCAATAGTAATAAATTTTCCCATACTTTCGGTTTTCCATCCAAAAGATCGTTAAGTCGGTGGTGGTCGTGCGAATCACATGAATTGACTAACCTTAAAAGAGTTTGAAAACTGACATATATTGAGGATAAAAGCCCTTTTTCTAATTAGGGTTTTAATCGTGATTGTTATAATGATTTTGTTTGTTTTTCATATTGGGTATCAGTATTATTTGGCGTTACTCAATCTTAAAATCAGTAAATTAAAGAAGTATATACAAAGTATAAACACATTTGAAAATACTTCTTCTACTTAAAACAAATGATGAGTGATAACCGGTCATGATTTAGGTTGGTGATTAGGATGCGTCTAATAGTCTTTGGCCCCACTGATCATATGGTTCGTTGTTTTACCACAATTTATATGTATATACGGGTTCTCCTCTATTTGATTACATGTTCTTTTTTGTGTTCGGAAAACTTGTGATCTAACTAATCCTTGACTTTAATAAAGGATTATATGTCTAGTGAAGAATTACTACATTATAATAGGAAGTATTATTAGCGAAGTTTATTGGAGGAATATTAAAGATCTAATTTATAGCAGTGGTGGATCTTTCTTATCATGTGAAAAAATAAAAATAAATTATGGTTAGTCAACTCGTGCAATTGGCATGACCAACTACTTAATGGTTTTTTGGATGAAAAATTGAAAATAAGGAAAATTTATAATTATTGAATGGAGTAGGGGCAACTGCAAATTCAATTAGCTAAATAGGGGTAACTGCATAATTCCCCTTAAGAAAATTAGTCTTTGAGCATTTGCTAAATTATACTGGGACCATTGGTGAAACGGTTCGTGAACCGTAAGGCAAGTTCACGAGTCAGGGTGCTACAGTTCGTGAACGACTTTGCCAAACCTACTCGTCTCGAAAACTCAGATGGCTACGATATGTGAACCGGGTTTGCCAATTGTTATCCTTTTACACTAATTTAAAATTTTAGTTCACCACGATTCGTGAACCAGGTCTGTGAACTGTCCCTAACTGAACTTACCATGTATTTCTAAAACTCAGATATCTATAGTTTGTGAAGTGGTTCGCCAACCTACCCTAAGTAGAAATATCAGAAGTTTTGAATTTCTTTCTTTTGATGTTTGAAACATTCCCAGGTGATAAAAATCATTTGTATAGGCGATTTTCAATTGATCCACAAATTAATTCGTGAACAATAAATTGTTTCGAACTAATATTGTTAAGGACTTTTAAAAATCTATACTTGAAGAATCATACTTCAAGGTATTTAACAAGACAAGCTTGACTCGAAATTTTCTTTTTGTAATAAATCTACTAAAATTCATATGATAGAGTCTAATATAATAGAATGATAAGATAGTGAGTAAAATAGTATGGTTCAGTCTTCACATACCCGATTGAAGAAGTTTTCCAAATATCTTCGTCGATCTTCAGTGTTCAAGGGTGATGTCTGATACTCAACTACCAAATTCTAACATATTCCGAGACTTGACTTAATTAGTAGACCAGAAATCAAGATATAGTTTTGATCATCTAACATTTACAACAAGCTTGAGATAACAAATACTAGATATAGGTTTAATGGGCATCTCATGGCAACTCCGAATCCAACTTGGCTCCTTCTTCATCTCTGGTTTTCATGTCCGCAGCTATCTATCGAGTCTCTCGTTTCTCTAACTTTCAGACAAATAATTATATGAGAAAGACAATTATCTTGATTTTAGGGTTAGGGTAATGATTGAGGTGTGTGGCACACAGTCAACGAGATCAAGGCCACCAAGATAGTGACAGCCCCTTAATCTTAGCTAGACTTCCATTAACACATGTCATGAGAAATGACCAAATTGCCTTCTTGCTCAAAATGAGTGATTTCTCCGTCTTTTGCTCCAAATGACTCCAAACACCTAATAAACTCAAAAGCACACATAAGATACATAATTTACAAAAAAAAATTAGCAAAGAAAGCATACATAATAGATAAATATTAAGGTGTTTTAGACACTTATCAAGAGGCATACTAGATCAAAAAGAGATTTTCAAAGATCCCAAATCTAGGTAATACCATCCAAATAAAACTATTTTTTATCTCTTATCTGATCTGAGCTGTAAATATAATATTTACACCAAAATAAAAGCCACATCTCCTCCAGATTTAAGAAACGATCTTAAATGTTGCAGAGCAGAAAACAATAATCAAAGTTTAGATAAACATAAAGTACAGTCAAAAACTAAACTTTAAGTAAACTGGGTGAAAATATGTACATGACAAAATATAAAATCTACCAAATACCGACGGCTGTCCAGGTCCTAGGAGTTAGAGCGCTTAGAGAGAACCTAGGTCGAGGTCGGGCAGACGATTCTTTAGTACGTGCAAGACTTAGAGTACATCATACTCTCATAATCAGGACCTGAAGACGAAGACCAAACCACGCGCACGATCTGAGTTATGGAACCCACATAAAAGATGGAGACCGAAGACACAGCTAGAAGTCAAGACTGAGAGCCCACGACCTGGAGTAAGGGTCTCCTAACAAGGAGTACTACCCAGGTCGAGGAGATCATTCGAGAAGGAAGTGATGTTTGTGTGGATAATGACGACATCTCCAGCTAAATTAATGCGGTTTCCAGTTGTAGACATGCTTCCCGCGTTCTAGCTACGCTAATATAAATATCCAGAAAGGCTATGCTTGTAAACCAAGTATAATGTACACAACTTTTACTGATCAATAAAAAATACTTTTCAGTGATTCTCTCTCTTGGAACTTTCTGGACTGACAATCTGACCAACAAAAAAGATAACCATCATCCATCCTAACTGGTGCAAATCGAGATAATCACCTGCAAGAATACCATAATTGATCAAGATTGGCGAACAACTAGATGAATCATCATATCATAACTCTGTGTAGGTACGTATACGAAGTCTCTACTCCTAGGACACGATATATGCATCTTCAATCGTTAAACACTTCCTCCGCGCACGACCAAATTGACGCCTCCCAATCCTTTGCAAAACTCAACCATACCCTCTTTCTTCCCCTTTTCCTCAGTCGTACCTTGTCATCCCCTTCTATTAACCAAGACTGTAAATTACGTTCGAGTGTACAAATTTCTAATCCTACAAACAATGACTGCAAATAATGTTTCCAAAAGTGTTGACCATGAAAAACTTGAGTTTTCAACTAAGTAAAACACTTACCTCATTATAAGGTCCTGATTCTTCATTCGATTCTTGAAATGGGAAATGATGAAAAGATTTACCATCCAAAAAAAAAATCATCTCGAGATCTTGGGTTGTATTAACATAAAATAAATCTTGTAACTGGTCTTTATCAATTTCGTTCATCTACTTGATTTGAATATGGTAATCGAATAATAGTTTTTCCTCTCCTCAAAAATTTGATGTTTGAGATGATTCGAGAAGGAATAGGGAGGAGCCTAAGGTAATGTAGTGTGTAGTTAAAAATATATTATCCCGAACACATGTATTAGTAGAAAGGGTAAGATAGGAAATAGAAGATATGCAGTTAAATGGCACATTCAAGGATCAAAGAATATCGCTTTTTTGTCGGCTAGTCGCGCTACATGAGATTTTGTAACGCCAACCATTTATCTTTATTAAGTTTTAAGGTGAACACCAAGCGCCGCTAATCCAAGTCCGTTAAAGCATTGGGAACAAGTTACTTGAAGTCGATACTGACAAAATCACTCGACAGTCTGAGAGTGAGGGCTACGGGTAGGGTGCATTGTGTACTCTATCTCTTTGGAAATGAAAGAGGAGATAGCTGAAAGAGTGACTCTCTCACCGTGATAAAATAAAAAGATGCACTGGACGGGCAAAAATATAACGCCTGGCTACTAAAATCTTCCAAGCATTCGATGTGTCCCTTCGGGAACATCCGATAAAATTGTGATGCTTCCCTCATTTTTATACACAAGCGTCTAATGTTGTGTCGCTTCCCTCCATTTTTATGCACAAGCTCTGAACATCAGACACTTCCCCATGAGCGGCTGTCATGTGACGCTTAAGGTCCCCTTTCACATTCTTTCCTATGGGAGCACGGGGGTCAAACTCTACCGTAGTGGCATCCAACTGTTGGGAAACTCTGTCAATAGCACTTGCTCTAAGACGTGTCTATATGTAAGCACGGGCTCATTACTATTTCAATAGTCCGAGAAATAGAGTAAGACTTGACCTAATACACCAACTAATGACGTTATTACATTCGATTACAATGTAGTTGGACTCAAAGATCGAAAGATTGAAGAAGCTTCCTTTTCAGCTTATTCTTAACGCTAAAAACCAAAACCAAACACTCCCCCAACTTCCACTTCGCGCTCTTCATCCGAAATTTATCAAACAGAAATCGATTTTTAATGTAAGGTTTTCTTTTTTTGTTACTTATTGAATTTAAGGTTTAAGGTCGTAGTTGTTTCTATTTAGATCTGTTTTTTCTGTTATGCTGTATTTAATTTTGCTTAGTTTTGGATATGTTCAGGTACAGATATTTAAGATAATAATTATTGGATAATAAAGAAAAGTTTGGTGAAAGATTTGGTTATTATCATTTATCAATTTATTGGTTCTGATTGTGCATAATTTTCTATCAAGAACCAAAATCAGAGGTGAGACTACTGGTTAATTTATGTTTTTTACTTCCTTTATTTGTTGAAATTTTGGGTACTTTATTTTTCAAATTTATGTGTTTGGGATTAGGATTATCCTTTGTTTCTCGATTCTTTTGTGTTAATTAGCGAACTGTTGGTATACAGTTTCATTTCAGGTTTGAATAGGTCATTTTGGTATGAAATTATGTTCTGGTGTGTCTGGACATCGTAAACTATGTAAAAGATGAAGGCTTTGTTATTTCTAAGATTTTGTTTGGGACTTCAATGGGGTCTGACTCAGTAATGCTTTGAAGACATAGTGATTTGAAATATTTATCAGGTCTATAAAACTGATTTTCTGGTTTTGGATTAACGATGGTTTACTAGTCAGTGACATTCAATGTTTATTAATGATGGAAGATTCATGGTTTATTAATGCTTGTATAAGTGAACTTATGGTTTACTAGTCAGTGACATTCAATGTTTATTAATGATGGAAGATTCATGGTTTATGAATCTTCCATAAGTTAGCTGCTTGTATGGTTGAACATTCAATGTGTAGCTAGTCAGTGACTCTGTTTCAGCATATTTGGTTCTACATAAAGATAGTGGATGGGTTCAAGCTAAGTTGTCTTATATATTTTCAGCCAAAGAACTGTTATGGAAGATTCATCTATGACGACTGTTGAATTATTGCGGTCTCAGTTGATATCTGAAAGGTCTATATCCAAAACTGTGAGGGAAAGAGCTGAAGAATTGGCAAAACGGGTTAGTTTAATAAATCTAAATTAGCCGTTTTTTGTTATAATCGACTGTCCTTTGTTCTTTGTAATTATACTTTTTTCATATCCATTGTTTCTTTCTAGATGCAGTTGTTTAGATTATGCAAGTCCCAAGTCTGATTTCGATTTCATGTGGCAATTTTACAATTTGCATTAGGTCATGGAACTGGAGGGGCAACTGAGATTTGTGAGTCTCCGAAGGAAGAAAGCTGAGAAGGCTGTCGAGGTGGTACTTTCAATTTTAAAGAGCAATGAGATTAGTGACTTTTCTGATGAATTGGATTCGAGTTCGGAGAAGGAAAGGAATGCTTGTGAAACTCTCAGGGAAGAGAAAAGTTTCTCAATGTTAAAAGCAAAGAGAGAAGAAAAAGAGGGGCAGTCAGGCTGGGATCATGAATCTTTTCACTCTATTGATAGAAGCGTTTCTTGGGAAAGCTGCACTGGCAGTTCAGGTTCTCTTGGAAAGAAAAAAAACAGTAGTCAGACTAGGGGTAGGAGCCGGTCCTTTTCTATTGGTGGATCTTCTGCTGAACAACTGTTAGGTAAATCTTGCTGGCAGATGAAGCGAAGGGAAACAAGGTGATTTTAGAGTCTCTCTATGTTCCTTCTATTTCTGTTCAAGTTCTTCGGCAAGTTTTCAGTATGTGTAAACAGTGGTCCACCTTCTGGGTGTCTTTAGAGGTGCCACTGATGCAGTGTTGGTAGATCCACAAAACAAATGATAAATTCTAAGAGGATACTTAGCTGGTGTATTTAGTATAACTATCTGATCCATCGCATTCATTTTATCTGTGAGGGAAAATGACATAGACTCCTTGATGTAGGTTAAATGTGGTCATCTCTTTAGTTCCTTGTCTGATTCATGTATTGTAGAGGTAGTAACCCCTCAAGTAGCCACTATGCTGTACTCTCTGTTTCAACTTGTACGGGTGCTTGTTGCGTCTAAGAACCGCCTGTCATACTTTTACGCTGATTGTTTTTTCACTTGGCTGCATTTTTTTTTTCAATTTGGTTATGTCCTACCTATTCTCATATTAGTTATAACTTATAGGCACAACACACAAACATGATTCACATTTCTCATACCTTAGTTTTCTATTGCCAGATCAGCTTTGGCTGAGATAAGGGATGATTGCCGACTGCAAGAAAATGGAACAGATACCGAGTTTGGAGATATTTCCAGTGGGAGCAACAAGCCTGCAATCTTAAAAGAAAGTTTGAAAGGTAAAGTCTTCGTGGATCTGGATATGAAAAGATCACTTGAAAACCAGGCCCGTCTCATTGGTCACTATGAAGCCGAAGAAAATGCTCAAAGGGAATGGGAAGAGAAGTTCCGGGAGAATAATAGCTGTACTCCTGTAAGGCACACTCATTGTTCTTTTTTATTATTGTATAATTATTAGTTATTAAAAAGAATGTCTTACTCTTGTGAATGCTTTACCTTTTGAAACTAGACAACTAGTAATCCAAGTACACGTTTTCTGGAATATTTGGCTTCTGAATGGGCTGCAAGACCTCATTACAGACACTCTCGGATGATTCAATACCTAGCTAGCTGCTTTTCCTTTTAAGGCCTTTTCTTGATTTAGCATTCTGAAGTTGTTATCCTAATCCTTTGTTCATTTAATAGCTGAAGCAGTATGCTCTGAATTAGTGTCTGTTCCCATCTACAGAGGCTTTTAGATCCGTTCTTGGTAGTTTAATTTCGATAAGAATGTACTCCCATCCATCTTGACGAATTTGAAATTATTAACTGAAATGTGAACATGTTCTTGGTGTACCTAAACTTGCATACTAACAATTATAGATATGACTCTGCATCTTGAATAGGATTCATGTGAACCTTGGAATCAGTCTGATGTCACAGATATGACTGAAGAAAGAGAGACCACGAAAGTGACTTTAGAATCTGCGCGTGCAACACTCTCTAATGGTATCAGAGCAACAACGGAACGAGAAGATGTTTCCCGCAGCGGGGAGGAAAAATTCAAAACACTTCCTAAAGGTTTCATACCTACTTCAATCCTGAACGCGGGGTGCTCGGATCAACAACCCAACTGCTTGAGCTCAATGGAAAAGGGGTTAAATGGTTACTCCGAATTTTCATTCTCTCACCACCAAGAATACACAGAATCTAAAGCAAATGGGAAGCCGGAGCTAGATTGGCCGGATAGAAATTCGTCCAATCCAACTTCGTGTGGGTCATCTGAGAACCAGTTATCACAAACTTTCCCTACATCCAACACAAGTGGAAGCTCTTCCAGCAAAGGGAGGCAAAATGAACTCCGACTAGTAACTCATCATGAAGCAACCAAAGGCTTGGGGGATGTGTTGGAATCATTACGGCTTGCAAAATTGTCACTAAACCAGGAAATTAGTAGGCTGCCTTTGGGAAGCCATAGAAGACTGGTAGACAGTGCAAGAGACAATCCTGTTCTGGATATTAAGGCTGCGGATGCAACGGAGATGCCCATCGAGTGTACTGGGCTGTTTAGAGTACCTACTGTTTTTCAACCTGATCATAACTGTTTACTTACACCTCGCTTGTGGAGTCCTCATGGAAAAGACACAAGGACTGATTTTTTGTGATTATCATTTGCTGCTCGTCATCCATGTATTGACTGATTTTTTGTGATTATCATTTGCTCGTCATCCATGTATCGACTGATAGTACGAGATGTTGTAGAATATGATTTGTTTTTGTGACAAAACTTTACTTGGTATATTATTGTATAATGAGCAACAAAAAAAAAAAAGCCTTTTTCTATGAAAAAAAAACTCACGGTAACTCTCAACACTTTAGGAAGTAAAACATTTGCAAGAAAGAAAGAATTACTAGTTTTGTTTTTCTTAGCACCAAACTGGCAGCCCAAACATAGGCATTCATCTCAATAATAATACTAATCAGCATCATTTACTGCTTCCCTCACCTGCCCTGCACGAGAAATTAAATAAATTAGACGGGCATCTTTTTTTCTAACCATATATTACGGGGTGTGATGTGGCTTCGTCTTGTCCCGTCGTGCATTTTAGATTTGGTGTCGTATTTTTGTTTGGGTGTGGTTCGGCTTGGGCTCGTACCGTCGTGCATTTTTGATTTGGTGTTGCGGGTAGGGGTGTGCAATGGACGGACGGATGTGGATTAGGGGTCACCCGTGCCAATTGGTCAAAGTTGCGGATTTTGAAAATCCAACCGTGTCCGGCTCAATCACCCGCGGATTTGACATCCACGGATCAACGGGTGATACGGATCGGATGCGGATTAACCGCGGATTTAGTTTTGAAAAAAAAAACAAACATAATTCTATGGAATACCCTAATCTAATCAAGTAATCAAATTATTTTACTGGAAAATAATGGTCATACCAATCTCATATCGTTTGATATTAAATCACAGTGCATGACATATTGTCGCTGCTTTACACCTACTGAGTGGTAGCGAAGCTAATTTACAATATTAGATTGTTCCTGAGGTCCGTGCAGAAACTCTATCAAGCTCAAAAGCTTCAGCTTAATTTATTACACTCAAATATAATGGCTTCTCATCCCTCACCATATGCCCAATTAATTTAAGCTTGACTTGCAAATGTTCAAGTTTTTATGATGTCCCTGTTTCCAATGTCATTTCAAACATTAATAATGGGTGATGGAATTTGTCAATAAGGAATCCGTCGATAAGGCTGAATATGCAGAGTAACTGCGGTGCGGGTGAATCCGCGGATTTCAAAATCCAACCGTAACCAAACCGATAAAAGTGCGGATTTGAGAATCCCACCCGTGTCCGGCCCAAAGATTTTGCGGATTGGTTTTCACCCGCAATTTTCCGGACGGATACGGATTAAATCCGCGGTTCCGGACTTTTTGCTCACCCCTAGTTGCGGGTTCGTCTTGCCCGTCGTGTTGCATTTTTGATCAGGTATGGCTCGGCTCCGCCTCGCCCCGTCCTTTAGGATTTTTAATTTATGGTGGATTTCTTGGTCTTAAGATTTTTAATTTGGTGTGGCGTGGGCCGTGGGCCGTGGCTTCGTCTCATCCCGTCACGATACTGATCTGGGTGAATTGTAGAGAGTTCCCGCAACAACATGGGATTTTGAGAAATATTGTTACTGCTTAGAAAATGTGTTACTACCAAACCCAATGATCAACCCAAAACCCAATGTACAGTGTGACCTTTATTTTATGTAATCTAGTGTCAAATTACCTCTGCCTAAGGCCCACGCCGGTTCAACCTCTTGAGTGATATGGTTTGTTTTTTCTCGTTATTAAAGTATCGAAATATTCTAAGATAGTATTGAAAAAAATGTATCCTAAACTTGATAAAAAGAAGTTGATTTTGTAAATTAGGATTTAAAACTAAAGACTTTTACCTGCGTGCACTTATTTATAATTGAACATAATCACACTGTACATATATTTGAATTTACCACATGACTATTTTTAACTGGCCCGTCATTTTTGGACTAACTATTCCACACTTTGTAACTTTGTTTGCACGATGGTAAGTGTGGTAGCTATATCAATCTTTATAATTTATAAAGCAAGAAATATTTTGTCATTTGGAGTAATAACATTACCTATCCATTCGCTCTTGAACACTCATAGACTCGAGTAAAACTCTAGCTAGCATCCCTACGCATTAGGTACGAAATCCAACTAATAAAGTCTTACACCTCTCTCTGTTTTTGAACATACTGAGAATTAAAAGTAGAACAAATACTGGTAGAATCTGGCTATATAGGAAATCATTGACAAATACGATCATAACCATCATTTTAGCCGCTGGAGGTATTGTTTCGGATTCCTATCATTTTAGCCCTAGTTAGTTGGAATAACATTTACACCAAAATTCTGTTTGTATTTCCAAAATATCAGCATAACTAAAAGTTGTTACTTAATTTCCGTTTCAGTCTTTCAAGTTTTACTCTGGGTTCTATCGGCAATTGAACACCTTTGCTGCTTAACTCACCTGCAATTGAACACCTTAGCTGCTTAACTCACCTGCTTCCGCAGTTGTTACTACTATAGCTTTCTCAATCAAGCTATGGAATTTATCTTTTTGCCATGCCATGAATTACTGCAAGAGAAATCGCCAAAACCAATATCTGAAAATTTCTTAAAGTAAATGTTAATAATGCAATTGATTCTTGATTACTTGGAAAGTATATCTTGGTATACCCTAAATTTGCATTTTGAGATCATCAAACAAATTAATGCCTCTCCACAGTAAAAGTTGTATCGCAAATCCAACTTAACAACTAACACCCTTATGGAATCGGCCAAAACACCCCCAAATTCAATTCAGGACATACAACCTGGATACCAAAGAAGCGATGGCTGGCCAAAGATAATAGATGTGAAACATGCCTTATTATATGCATTCTGCACCTTCGAATCGTCCCTGGCAGATGCCGAAAGATTGGAAAGTGGACCTGCAACAAAAAATAATCAAGCTACGAAAAGCAAAAGAGTAAATCACCTGTGCCGCAGAGAAATAGTAAATATTCAACCGTACTTTAGTAATGATAGGTTCCATGTTTGAATGCCCAAAAGATAGAAAATATATAAACATATGCCCTGGAGAAGAAATAAACTTGGTATGAAGTCTTAACATACTATGGTTTTATTTTCTACTATTTTATCCGATTTTTCTAGCAAGGACCATGGAAAAAGCCACTCATACATAACTTTTTTTTTTTTTTTTTTTTTTTTTTTTGATGGAAAGAGGTATCACCTCATTATTTCATTAATATGACCTCATAATTTCATTAATATGAAATTTTGCTTACATTGATCGATTACATTTGAAAACGGAGAAAAACAATCCGTCCAAAATTTACATATTTCAGGAACGAAATAGAAAATAGTACAGAAATTTTACAACCCGTTGGAGAAATTGACATCCTTCTAATGGTTTCAAACCATTTTGACTCATATATAAATACATTTACATTGTAGCTAGCATTGTGAATCAAACATAAGAAAATTGGCAAAAACTGGTTAATACCTCCAATGCAATGCTTAGTAGATGTGGGGACTTGTATGGATCAGTTGTATACGTTCTTCTTCCCTTTCAGCTTGTTTGGATATGGAAAGCAGTAGAGTAACCATGACCTTTTAGCTTGATCATATTTAGAGAAAGATGGTACAATCAGACGTAATGACCTTGTGTCCTCAATGCTTTCTCCATCACCTATATAATTAACATCCCATTGAGCCGAGGAGATGATTGAGCGACTACGGTGTTATTGTGTGGAGGTGTTATGGATGGTGAAAGAAAAAGAAAACCCATATCTACGGCAAGTGGAAAGGAAAAGAGAAACGAAACAGGAAGAGGAGTAGAGGCGGTTAGGGTTTGGACTATGAACAGCGTAGCGATCAAATTCATCATTTATTAGCCAACAAATCATAACCTTGACTGAAGCAAACTAACTGATATCTGCAAATCGCAAAAAATAATCAAAAATCATAACCTTATATGATCTCGATGATAGAGATGGTACAGATGAACGAATAAAAGTATTATGATTGATTGGTTTTAGGCTAGGTTTGAAGATTTGCGGCAGAATGGGAGACTGAAGACGAAACAGAATGGGTTTGTTCTAGGGTTTTTTTCTTCTCTCGCAGGTTTTAGACTTTTTCTTTATTCATGAATTTTATTACTCAAAATGTCACAAATTCATGATCAACACAAAAAAAAGGAAAGAAAAAAAAATCTCTATTTTGCGGGTAGGATTAGAGCTCGTGCATGATAACGTTTTGTAGTATAAAAGATAGGGAAAGAGAAGAGGCAGAGAAGAGAAGGATTTCTATTGATTAGCCTATTACATAGGTAAAGTATCCTTTATATACAGGTAAAGAGAAACCCTTAGGCTTTTAGGTTGGCCGCACACCCATGGGCCGTAGGTCGTATAACACCGGATTTTTTTTTAGAATATCATAAATGCAACCCAATCTAAAACTAAATGCAACCCTTTTAAAATATCATAAACCCAATTATAACGTGGGTGAATAAAACTCTCCACTCTCCATCATCTTCTCTCACCGCCCTTTCCATTTCAGAAGATACTCATTTGAGTGTTAGAAATTCGGTACATATGATGGGTGGTCGTTGATATCCTATGAGATGGCACAAAAATCATTAATTAATTATCTCCATTTAATACATTTTCATAGATTAATCCCTATTATAAACAAAGGAAAAAAGATGGGTTTATTGCAAGATCAATCGATTGGTATCGCCTTTATTAACAATGTTTGAAAGTACTGATCATAATTGGTTTTCAAATTTGATTTCTTTTGGTTGTACTGAAAACCAATATGGGTAGATTTTATTAGGTCAATTAAGTGTACTAGAGCAGAGAGAACCGAAATCTAAAGCAAAAAGAATTCAGGCCGATAAAGAGAAGATAAAATGAAGGGTTTTGTATACCCACATGAATAAAGTTAATAAATTTTTTGAAGGGTTGCATTTAACATTAGTGTGGGTTGTATTTAGTCACTGCCTTTTTTTTATCCCGTATCTAATTTGTCAATTTTGTGAGAAAAAAGAGGGGATAAAAATTAGGAATGACATGGCGCAAAAAGAGAGAAAAATTCTGTAATTTGGAGAGGGGAGGGAGGGTGAGGGTTACCGTGCGACATGGGAGCTTATATGACTTAGGATTTTAAAGGAGTTAGATATTACTGATGAGACATGTATACGGTCTTGATTCGTATCTGTCTTTTAAGTGAAAAAAAGGTTTAGCCCAAAAATGCGTCCGGAAATACAATTTAGTCAAGTCCGAGTTGAGAAGGTACGGATTAGTCCATAAGTTTTTTAAAAAGATGTTACGACTTTATGAATGCACACGTGTGGCGAATGAAACAAGTCAGTAACGTGGAGGCGCCACGTTCATTTAAAAAATTGAAAAATATAACGACAAAATAAACTAAATCATTTAACATACAGAAAAGGAAAATCAGAGGAGAAAGAAATCAAAATGCCTAACCTAACCGAGAGAAAACTCAAAATCAAAATCTTCATAATCAAAACCATTGATGAATGCAGTAGCAGTAACATCAATTGAAGTAACATCATTGTGAATTCGAAAAGATTAGCTTTAAAGAGAAAAGCAAAAGAACTACCGGAAGTTTCAAAATCAATTGAATTAGAAGAAAGACTTAAATCATCAGCACCCTAGACGAGATCAAAATCTTCAAAGAGTACCACAGATTCAACATCAATTGTAGCAGTAGAAACTTCAAAATCATCACCACCTAAGAAGAGATCAAAACCTTCAAAAAATCACCGCTTAAGAAGAGAACAATAGGATTAAATATATATTTTTCTAGCTTTCGCCCCCATGTTTGTTGTGGTTGTGTACAGTTTTTTACACCTGCTTGCTATGTCAGCAACATATGACCAGATGTGTGTTTTGAAGTTATTTTTCCCATATTTGTGGTACTAGTGTACATTTTTGTACACCTTCATGTTATTTCAGCAACATCTTACATCTTATTTTGTTTTAAAGCTTTTCCCTAATGTTTGTTGTGGTTGTGTACAGTTTTGTACATATGCATGTTATTCAGCAACATATGACCAGTTATGTGTGTTTTGAAGTTGCTTTTCCCATATTTGTGGTACTAGTGCACAGTTTTGTACACCTTCATGTTATTTCAGTAACACATGACCTCTTGTGTTTGTTTTCAATATTTTTTCCCAATGTTTGTTGTGGTTGTGTACAGTTTTGTACATCTGACATGCTATTTCAGCAACATATGACATGTTATGTGTGTTTTGAAGTTGTTTTTCCCATATTTGTGGTTCTAGTGCACATATATGTACACCTTCATGTTATTTTAACAAAATATGACCTGTTGTGTTTGTTTTCAAGTTGCTTTTCCCATATTTGTTGTGGTTGTTTAAAGATCTATATACCGTCATGCTGTTTCAGTGCCATATGCCCTGTTATGTGTGTGTAAAAGCTTTGTTTCCAATATTTGTTGTGGTTGTGTACAATTTTGTACACCAGCATGTTGTTACAGTTATTTATGGCATGTTGTGTTTGTTTAAAAGCTGTTTTTGTTATATTTCTATAAGAGTGTACATATTTGTACACCAAAACTGATTTATGGCATGTTGTGTGGGAATAAAGGTTTCTCTAGTTAGATCTCTGTCGGAGTGTACACAATTATAAACATGTATGATATGGTCCTATTTGATTTATGGTCTGTTAGAATTATTTACCCCTATTTGAGAGTACATAGTTTTACACCTATATGATTGTTTTGTAATTATGAGTATTATGTATTATTCTTCTTGGTTGTAATAAGTGAATTTGTGAATAAAAACTTTGAGGAGGATGAAAAATAAAGAAAAGAAAAAGTATGGTTCACTATGTATCAACTAGAGAGGCAAAAGGAAAGCTCATTCTGTCCTGTTGTAGATATCTTTGTCCACAAAAAAAACATAAAAGAAAGATGAGAAACATCCTAATAAAAAAAGAGAGCTGATGTATGGTTTAAGAACCCAGACTCAGTCTTGAAAATTGTGAGACAGTACCGCCATGATCAAACACGGGATAATTATTTTGTTTCTGATACTCCCTAAGAAGATAAGTTTTGGATTAGTGATGGTGGCATCAGAACCTGAAAAAGGAGAAGATGAAAAATCTCCATCTGAAAGAACATATGGTCCGCTGATAAACAGATTTGAATCTGACGAAACCAAATGAGATGGGGAAATTAGATGTGGAGAAGGAAATCTTACATATATGGAGGGAAAAACCAAAGTTGCAAAAGGAGATTGAAAGAAACGCAGAAGACTTAGTTATGATGTTTGGTTTGTACCTATAATTACAGTTTACCCATGCGAATGGAAGCATGATTAGCAAAAACAAGTATGGACACTACTTTGAGTCGCTAGATATGATGGAAAAAACTTGCTAGTCGATTCATATACATGTATCTGATGCAGAGCATTAGGAAACATATTCATTCACCAATAAAAGTTAAAGGTTGTATGATATGTTGGTAAGTTTACATGTGGACAAAGTTGTACACCTAATATATCCATTCACCATTTTAAATGATTTTGTTCATTGTGATTGTTGGTTTTTATTACATTTCTAACTATTCACCTATTGGTTAATGCAGTATATGTTTGTTGAACAAACAAAAGCATGACGCTGAGCAGTGAAGAAGGTGTGCCAAGGATTCTAAGGTGGATCATCATCGAAATCAGAAATACAATAGAGAGAGACCTAAATGACTCCGTGAAAAAGGTATCTCGATAAATTTCTTATGATAGTGATTTGTCGTTCCATGTGCACATAAATACACACCTTAATAAGGTGTACAAGATTGTACATTGGTGATAGATTTTAAAAATTTTGTCATGTGTATACACCTGTGTTAGAGCATACCTTGGTTGAACTCACCAAGCGTTGGTATGCCAAGTTTGGTTGTTATATTTTAGTATCAAAACTTATCTAGAGTTGTTTGATTAAATGCTAGAGTCAACTTCGTTTAGGTTAGACTAGAAAGTCTAGGAATGTTGAGACATACAAATATTACTCTGAAGACCTGAAGAATGTGAAGAAGTAACGAACTACAACGACGACATCATCCTTCCACTTGAGGTTAGTAATACTGACTTGAACTTGTTTCATTCCTAACGTATCTTTCAAGTCGTGCTTATTGAAAACATAACTACGAAGCTGTATATATTGTATATTATACTCTAGTGATGTGACATGATCATAATAGTATGATCATAGTATTAAGGAATTATACTATGAAGTATAACGCTTTTCTTTTGAACTTCGTAGATATGACATCGACATAATCTTGTATATAGTGTTATGATTATGTGTATAGGTTATGGTGAAGATTTTATCCTAGGAAACAATGTTTTACATTTGTTTAAAGGAAGTACATTCATGAACTTGTTTTGTGAATCGAAAGGGAATCAATAGGATTATTGGTCTTGTTATTCATTGAATATCTTTGGATGACCAATATGTGTGAGTTGGTAGAACCGATCTTAACTCCGGTTATGTATCTTGGTATAACCGATCACAATGCCTAGACTTATGATTTGGTATGGCCGGTCCTGGTAATTGGTGTAACCGATCCTAAGTAATCACCATGAGATGGTATGATCGATCCTTATAATTGGTGTGACCAATCCTAGTAATTGTGTGATCGGTCATAAGTGTTATGTGACCGATCCTCGTAATTGGTGTAATCGGTCCTGTAACTGGTGTGACCGATCACAAGTACATACCATGTGTAGATGGAACCGATCCTTGTAATTGGTGTAACCGATCCTAGTGACTGGTGTTATCGATCACATGTAGGTAACATGTTTAGGTATAACCGATCCTAGTGATTGGTATTACCGATCCGAACCCATGTATGTGACGTGGAAGGATCGATCACAACTAACCATTGTGATTTAGTATGACCAATCACATAGTAGTCTTGGAATACTGGAAAACCAATTCTAAACTTGTTTGGAAGTGTGGTATAACTGATTCCAAGAAAGCAAATCCATGTAAATATGAAATAAGGATTTGCAGTGAAAAGATGTCAACATACTTTGAACACGAGCAGTAACTCTTATCATTTATTGTTCAAAGATATTCCTTGGTACTCAAGGTGATCATGTGCCGAAATAAATTAAGAATCTTTTAATTAAGGTTTTGATTTTATATGTTTTAATTACCAGCAGTTAATGCATAGCTCCAGAGAATAAAAATTAGTAATGTGCATTTACTAATGGGAGATTTTTTAGTGAGAGATTTCAGAAATATTGGACCAAAATTTATTGGAATTATGAAAACATAATTTTGTCATTTATTGCATATCTTGAGAATATTTTCGGTTTTAGAAATTCCTTGGTATCTAAACATCCTTGGTATATTTTCATTTCTAGCAAACTATCTTAAGAGCCAGGCAAACTCCATTTCTTGTTGTTTTCGGTGGAGCCGTCTATTCGGAGAGGAAAGTATCCTAATTAGGTGAAATCTCTTACGACCGCTCGTTTAAAGACTTCTATGGGATCAAGAAGCTCTACGAGTATTGTTGATGGGAAGCTAGATAATTGCATTTTTATTATTTTTCGATTCGATTTGATTGACTAACGGTTGTTGAAACTTTGATTGCACCTAGTATGTTTATTCTTGAGAATCTTCTTTTCTGATATAAGATTCACTCAGACTAGATCAAAGTATCGACGGGATCTTTAGAAATGTTGTTAGATCTAAAGACATCTTGTGATAATCCATTGCTAACAGACTCCGTTATGTGCGTGATTGATCACAGGATATTCAAGTGGTGTTGTGAAGGTTTTTAAGATAAAAGAAGATTTGAAGATGAAGAAGAATTCTTATTAGTTTTCGTATCTTGTGGATTTAGTGCACAAACCTTGATCGGATGGGATCCAACTAGATTCGACTTATCTTTGATAGATCTGATTGATTAGTTGCGTGAGATCAGCATTCTCTATATTTCTCTTTGAGATCTATATTGATTGAGTGCGAATCTAAACTTGACTACTTCGGTAGTTATTGGATAGATTGATCTAACCATAAAAATGAGTTTATTAGATTAAACGGAGGAGCCTCTGTCAACGACTCATCTATATATTATAGCAACATTGATTAGAGTGGTTACCAAACAGATTCTTCCTTTGCTGTTTGGAATACGATCCAAAGGACTTGATATTCACGTGTGTGACTCTAGAAGTCGAAGGCGCAGGGATACTGAGGGAACTAAGTAGCTAGGGGTAGTCTGCTTGGTCTCAACTATACGAAGTTGGTATTATATTTTGTATAACGGCTTAATTCTGAGAGTATTCAAAACTGGACTAGATCCCGGGGTTTTTCTGCATTTGCAGTTTCCTCGTTAATAAAATCTTGCTATCCTATTTACTTTACTTTTCCGCATTATAATTACTTTATTATAATTAAAGTAAATTGCACTATACGTGAACTCCGAAATACTTGATAGTGATCCTATAGAGTTTGGTTATTACCGAACCTATTATCAAGTATACGTTTTGTTGTTGCATTGTCTCGGTCTTGTATCTATAGTCAATCACACAAGTTATCTTTTTGTCGTATTTTCTCAATCTCGTATCCATAGACGATCACACGAAGTGTGAACCGAATTGTCGTATTGTCTCGACTCTTTCCATAGACGATCACATTCGGTATAGGACTTATAGGTTGATAAATAAAAGATTGTGGTGTATTTGGGTACCTTCATCTTTTCAATTGGTATCAGAGCAGGAAAACACGAAAAGATCTAATAATATGTGTTTGATGCGATCCAACCTATAAGAACTGATTCTAATGGATGATTCAGTTAACGTAGAGCAAGAAGATAATGAACTTCAGAAAGTCAATTTGTATTCAGATCCTGATAAACAGCTCAACACTGTTGGTTCACTGTTTGAATACAATTCAGGGAATATTAACAATGATGTGTTAATAAGAAAACAAACTCATGTGACGCACATGTCAGGTTCAGATGACAGTGATGAGATTAAATTTTTCATAAAATTTGCTGAAAATATAATCTAAAAGATGATATATATTATCCATCTGTCGAAAGGATTATCAAAGACTCTTTGATAAAAAATCAGGTCTCATGAAGAAGTTGTGTCTCAAGAAAATCTTAAAATGTATGAACCTCCTGACATGATGACAATCATATCTAATCAAGGTCAAGATGAAAATACAGTTTTGTTTTCTCTTGAAACGGAATCTAAAAGTTCTGGCAATGATCTTAAAGTCAGAAAATATTTATTAGTTAAGACAAGGATATATGATTATATCTCTTAGAATCTCTTAACTAATAGACAACACTTTGATTCTAATAGTTCAACCACTTGTAAGAATCAAAAGAGATGTGTTTCAAAGCATAATCTTGTGACTAATATACGGTCAAGAAAAACTGTCATTTACTGTGACAAGGATTATCTCTCTGAAAGTGACAAAGATCAGCTTAAATGCACACAAACAAATGATTTCAGATTATGCAGTTTTGTTATTGATCTTTTATCCAAATAAGAATCAAGGAAACAATCTCATCAAAAGATGTTATCATATTCCAAGGAATTTCTGGGTCGATCTAAGAGTTCTTCTAAACTTATGACTCAAAAGGTTTCTAGCCACACCTTATATCCTATTTATACTCGAATAGATCTATCTGTTGAATCAGGTAATTCAGGTTGTGACTTACAGATGTGTGAAACCTATTCTTGGAATTGTTCCAGAAAAGAAGGTGTCCGAGAACATCAAGATAGATCTTTTTCCATTAAGGCATTGAGAGCTCACTTCAATAACTAAGGTTGTTGATTGGAACTTCCTGAAATTTGTGCTCGATTTAAATAAATGGGAAGTTCTTAAAAGAGCACCAGGGAACATATGAGAGGTAGAATACATGTATTGATCTATCTACATCATGAGCAGTTTAAGTATTTTCTAAAAATGGAATCATTCACTTTTTGGAATAATACTTTCGGTCCATCTAAGAAAGTTCATGATAAATTTGTACAAGAAATATTCGGACTCTCTTGACAATAATATTTCGGAAAATCCTTCTTGATTTTATTTCTGAATTTGTATTTTCATACTTGTTATAATAAAATAAAAATACCATGTTGGGTTTTAAAAACTTGGAAATCAAGTTTTATTTGATATATAAAAACATCTCAAGAACCAATTCTCTATTCCACAATCAGACTACGATTCAAGATGGGTGAAAATACTATTGATATTGATTCTCAGTTACAGAAGCTTGAAACTTATCTTCCGTCTGAGATTAAGTGTTATTTCTCAAAGGAACATAAGAGGAATCAATTATCTATTAAGCTCATGTTTATGCTTATGCGAGATTTTGAAATTGCTCATGAACAATTGGAAGCTTCTATGATGAATGAGGAATGGCTTGAGTCAAATCTTCTGAAGTTGATTGTGGAAGTGAATCTCTTGAAGATGCGGCTCAATCAGCTGAAAGAAAAGAGGAAACTCAAGAACTTGAACACTGAAGAAACCTCAGTTAACAATTAGAGTACCTCTAGGGATTAAGTTATATGATGTAATACTTGATCCAGAGAAATAGACATCAATGTACTGAATTTATTTCGATATCTTTGTATTAGGTATATTTTAAATAAAACTATCAATTATTTATGAATAAAATTATTTTGTGTGATAGTTACCGATTACCACTACACCAAATTTTGGGATTAGTAACTAAAATTCGTAACGACTTACAGGACGTTACGAAATTTATGTTACAAATGGCCGATACGAAATGGTTGTAACAGGCCTGAGCCGTTACTTTTTTTTTTAATAGGCGTGCCAACCACACGCTTGGTCACACCTGGGTCGTAACACCTGAATTCTTTCTTGGGCCCATACTTTCTAACCATCCATCTACACCGTATGTACCTAAACTAATATCTCTACCCTTCATATGTTTATCGAGATGCACTTTCAAACATAAAACCTTAGATTATATTCCCTTCATCTTTCATTTCTTTTCTATTCTATCATTGTGCCGCATCGTCTCAAGACTCTCAACCTCTTCCTCTCTATTGCTCTCACTCAATCTCTCTACCCAAAACCGAGAGGAACTTCCTTGAATTCTGTTTTTTTATACACTCTCAGAACTTCATAACCTAATATACTTTTAAGGGTGATTGATGTTATATAGATTTCTTAAGAAGATTGAAAGATGTTGGTAAGGGTGATTGATTACTGTAAGAAACATGTTGAGAATCCTATGGAGATGATTGTTCTGCTGACGCTGAATTTGTTAAAATCGATTAGCCTACCTTGTTAAATCTTATCTGGTAAGGGTTTTTTCCCATAGATTTTCTAGATCTCATTCTTTATTTTGGTTTCATTATCAAGAGTATTATCTCTGCGTATGGTTTGGCTTCGATTGTATCTATGCCAGTGATTTATTTGTTTTTGAGTTTGAAAAACCGGGGGTAAAACAACCAAACCCAATAATTTGTTTAGGCAATCTGTATGGACTAACTCCAATATAATTCCAAGAGAATCAACTAGACAGTCAGACTCAATCAATGGAAATATATCCAAGAGTTATATCTCGGTTTCTCAAATCAATCTGCAATCGAACAAATAGAAACCAGTGAGACAGATTAATATGATAAACAACTTGAACAGTACCAAAGACCAATATTCAAGGGTCGATCAATTTATATCAACAACCAAAGGTTGAATTATCTAATTGATTGAACTATGCACAACCTGTGATATTTCAATTATATAAACAAATATAATGCGGAAAAGAAATAACACAGACACCATAAGTTTTGTTAACGAGGAACCGCAAATGCAGAAAACCCCCGGGACCTAGTCCATATTTGAATACCATACTGTATTAATCCGCTACAAAATCTAGCCTACTACAAATTAACTTCGGACTGGAATGTAGTTGAGCCCTAATCAATCTCACACTGATCAAGGTAAATTCGCGTTCCTTACGCCTCTGAATCCCAGCAGGACTCTGCACACTTGATTCCCTTAGCTGATCTCACCCACAACCAAAAGTTACTACGACCCAAAGTCGAAGACTTAATAAACAAATTTGTATCACACAGAGAAGTCTATAGGAATAGATAAATCTGTCTTCCACAAAAATACCTACAAGTTTTGTTCCATCTTTTGATAAATCAAGGTGAACAGGAACCAATCGATACTCCAGAATTATATTCCCGAAGAACATCCTAGTAATATCAATCATATCACAATAATCTTAATCGTATGGTAGCAAAACAATATACTGTGGAATCACAAACGATGATACGAAGATGTTTGTGACTAATTTTTATCTTGCCTACCGGAGAATAAATCTCGAGAAAATCTTAGAGAAGATAGTACTCAATCACGATAGAAAACAACATGATTAGAACAGGAACCTACAGAGAAAATAGTTGGGTCTGGCTTCACAATCCAATGAAGTCTTCAAGTCGTTAACCTACAGGGTTTTGGAAAAAACCTAAGGTTAAAGGAGAATCGACTCTAGTCGCAACTAGTATCACACAAGGGGTGTGGGGATTAGGTTTCCCAGTTGCTAGAGTTCTCCCTTATATAGATTTCAAATCAGGGTTTGCAATCTAAGTTACCTTGGTAACCAAGCATTCAATATTCACCTTTAGATGAAAACCTGATTAGATTCGAGATAATATCTTTTAGCCGTTAGATTGAACTTAGCTTGTTATACACAAATGAAATGTTCCTTCATTTAGATATGGGTAACTGTACCTAAACATGTACACATGGTTGGTTCAACAATAGTTAACTGAAGTTAGCCATATGAATACTTTCTTATCAACCTTGTTCATCTCAATCATAACTGGTTCAAATGACTCAAATGAAACAAGTTATGGAGTTGTTCAATTGTTTATATTCTCGTAGAAGTATACAAGACACAATTGAAGCAAAATCGATTTTGATTCACACAATTCATGAACATTACAGCCATAGTTTGTAAAAGGTTGCATTCCTTAATATATAAATGTATTAGTTCATGAACAAACCGATTTTAGAACTTAACCTACTCAGGTATGCAAATGGGTACGCATACCTAAGTGGCCGGACTAAGTTTGGGTTCGCCAGTATGCGAACGGGTACGCATACCTCCAAACTCAGTTGAATTCCCGGGACATGAACTTTACGCCAGTACGTATACGGGTATGCATACCCAGTTCCCGGATTTTCATTAAACCAACCAGTTCGCATACGGGTATGCATACCATGGTTCCCGGTCTTGGACAAACTTGTAACAGTTAGCATACAAGTATGCATGCTATGCTATATCCAATCATGGTCAATTGTTCTAAACTCCCATTTTAATTATTGAAACATTCTCGGAAGACGAAATAGCTGTCTCAACAAACTATTAGCTTCAAAGCAATTTTCAAGTGATCGAATGATCAATACGAAACATTCCGAGTCTACATCAAATGACTGTCTCACATAAATCAAGCTTACCAACACATATTTCGAGAAATATGTAAGTAAGTTAAACTCAGCTCGAAATCTCAAAAGTGCATAAACTGAAATCTATATAGTTATATGACTTTTGTCTCAAAAAGGAGATAGAGTAGAAATAGACTTTCTGAGTGATAGATGAGTTCAAGTCTCCACATACCTTTTGTTGATGAAGTTCTAAAAGCTCCCCTTAGTAGTTCTTCGTATTCAATCGATGAACGCCGTGAAGTCTAAAGCTCAACTACACAATCTATCCTAATCTGAGACTTAACTATAAGTAGACTAGAAATCAAGACTTATAGTTTTGGCAACTAAACTTGACAAACAAGCTTGAGATATCAACGCTTACGAGTTCGACCGAGCAATATCTAACAATATCCCCCTTTGTCAATTTTAGTGAAAAAACTATCAATACATATGGATTAAAAAATAAATAGACTTTGTAGCTTCTCATCCAAATGCTTGATCTCCTTGGTTCGTCAACATTACTCGAAATCTTCGTCACTTCCAAGTACTACAGTGATTCTGAATGTGTTCAACTCAGCATCATAGTTGTTGAAGATCCGTAGATATAACAATATATAAAAACAAGATGTTTTCGTATTGTTATACAGTGTCATAATATTATTACACAGCATCAAAGTTCAATTGTATCACAACGTTGACAATAATATTATGGTGATATGACAATACTTCATCTCACATGAAAACCACTCCCCCTTACATAATGATCCGTAAACCATATGTATTTGTAGTGTGAACTACACATTAATTCTCCCCCTTTTTGTCAATATATTATTGGCAAAGGTACGAAAATTAGTGGGATCATAATGAAATTCTCAACGTGATACTTCATGACTAAAAGTGAACATATCAACTTTGTTTTGATGCAATCATATAGCCGAAACTAAATGTTTTCATCAAGGAGTTTATAAAGATACAAGATAACCCGAAAGAACAAAGATTTGGCAAATAAGCACAAGTTCAATTAAGAACTCTCCCCCATAAAATGTCATTCCCGAAAGAACAACAAGAGCGACCTTACTTTTGCAAGAAAAGAAGGATTTCTTTGGACATTAACAAACAACATGAAACATGAATTTGTATCCAAAATACTCAATTAAATTAACCACAAGAGAACCCATGATTAATTTAATCGGAAATTCTCAACATAAGAGAACTTACGGAGCTACACAATATATCATATAAAATTGGATCAGGGAAGGACCAATACTGTGGAATATTCAAAGATTCATTCTATTTTTCATTAATATTTGCATAATGATTTCACAGACTTAATCTTTGCAAACAAAAGCTCATCCTATCTTTCATCAATATTTGCATAAAGACATAATAGGCTTAACTTTTTACATATATGGGACAATCATAGTTCACGGATGCAAACACACATATCCCATAACAATTTTCTGCAATATATTAAACCAGTAAAGATTAATACTGCAAAATCATCTTCGAAATAAACTTTATAATTTAAATAAATAAATCTAAAAACACTGCAAAATGAAAATCGTTGGCAATAGCTATGTCTACTCACGATAATTGCTATTCCAAACCCTAGTTATCCTTCTTAAAAACATAAGAATAAAATTCTCATAAGAAGTTTCCTAGACATTATTTAAGCAATACGTAGAAGATCATTTCACTTACTTTGAAGACTCTTTTCATATTCCCCATAATCACCAAGCTCGTCTTCGATTAGATCAATCCTGGATTCGAGATTATCTATCTTGTCCTCAAGTCTTTTGGAGGAAGATTCGAGTTCACTTTTCAGAGCCCGTACTTGTTCCAAGACAAGATTCATAGTTAATGAGAGTTTTTCAAAATAAGAGACAGTAGGATTCTCATCAGACGAGGAATCATGTTTGTCTTGACAAATCCCATTATCGGAGGAGCCAAACCGAACTTTCTTAGAGGGAAAAAGAACAGTCCATACATCATCTTCCTTACTGGAAAAGATTGAAGATGACATGATAGGTTACTGAAAATGAAATGCTTGCTTAAAGGAATGAAATATTTCATCTTAAAAAGAAGAGGATATGGTACAATTTATATGTTTTATTATATTATGTATGTTTTATTTATGTGATTCAATTGTTTCAGGTTAAGAAAAACTGTGTCGATTTATTTGACTTATTGTTTGGTATTTTATTTATTGTTGGGTATCAAGTGTTTTTTCTTAACGAAATTCGGTGCAATTGCAGTGCTGTAATGTTTATATATGTTCAATTGCTTATGGTTAAGAAAATAATTGTGCAAGTCAATTTATTTTGGTTTGTATCTATTGTTTATGGCTTTACAAAAATACGGGATCATTTGTTTAGTCCAACTGATTCCGGATAAGAGAAACTAAATTAATTTTGATCTTAGTTAGACTTATCAATTGGAGGATTCGGTTATTCAAGTTTAATCGAATGCCTTGACAAGAAAAACTAGTTAACTAACTAAGTGTTTGTCTTATCTAAAGGGAGGTTGATACATTTTGATCTCTGTACCTTGGTGACTATTATTATAGAGGCGGAATTCAGAATAATAATAGACGAAAACTAGAAAACAGAACACACACAAGAACTTAATTCGAAGAAATTATCTTCTCTAGATTATGAACAAGAAAACTATTACAATTCTCTCTTTGTTACGCTCACAATCTCTCTAAACAGTGGATTAACCATAAACTGTTTTTTAAACTTGCTTTTGCAATAATTAATTGCCTCACAAACTTATATCTAGGTGTGTGTGTTAAACCTCATTTTTTAGGGGTAAAACCACACACTCTAGATTGTCTTAGCTATGAGCTAAACATCTCTATTTATAGCTTTTGGTTTGGTTTCTCAAACCTTCTAAGAATCTATTTCCTTATCTAGGAATGATTCTTTTTCTAGGAATAATTCCTTTTCTAGGTGTATTTCCCTTTCTAGGAATATTACCTTGTCTAGGTGTACTTCCTTACTTTGGTTTGATTTCCCAAACCTCTTAGGAATTTATTTTCCTTTTATAGGAATACTTCCTTAAATCAGTAATCCCTCCTAAATTACAATTTTATCCTCAATCCATCTTGAGGATCACTAGTTCCAAGAGAGAGAAAGATACACATGTATCAGAGGTCTAAGTTATTGTCTGAATAATTAGAGCCTGATGAGAAAAATAAAGTTAATTCTGATATTTATTTTGGTCTTATCGAAACAATCGATTGTACATATGCAATCGGTCCAACAAGGGAATTGAGTATCTTAGTCGAATTTTGGATTTTAGGGAAAATTGCTTCGGGCAATTGTTTCCTTGATAACATATTGAAACTAAATTACTTTTGTAGTTTCGGTTTTAATATTGGTTATCTAAAATGGTATGTGAAACCTTCTTGCTTAACTATTATAGGTTGTATACAAGTCTTTTAGATTTGTAAGATCCTTTCGGTTTGTCCTTTATTTGCTCGAGCCTTTGTCATGGGAGAAATATATGAATTAAACAAGTGATTTTTAATCAAGGACAATTGTGCTTAAACGTTATATCTAACGAAAGAGTAAAGCATTGACTAAGGGGGAGAAACATATCATATTGTTGTGTAGTAATACTTACTACAAAAGGGGAATAACAAATATGTACGGATTGAATATTTACCTAGCTTCCCTATAGGGGGAGTAAAAGCTTTTGCTATTCAAATGTCAGCGACGGCATTTATTGATTGAATATATGCAGGTTATTATGCTGTTGAACCTTGGAATCAAGCGTATGAAGAATGAGTTATTTTTTAATTCGTTTGGCTCCATATGTAATAAGAGTTTTTCCACTAAAATTGAGGTTAGTAACGAAATACAACGACGGCATCATCCTTCCACTTGAGGTTAGTAATACTGACTTGAACTTGTTTCATTCCTAACTGTTGATGGGGAAAATCGATTTGATGGTTTTTTAGGAAGTGGAGAGACGACCATGCGTACGACGATGATTCTTGGTTAAACGATGGATGTTATCTGTCTGACCCATCTTGTCTCCATTATTGTATTCAGAAACTTATTTATATTGCTAGAATGTAGACACATTGATCTTCAGTAAGTGTGACGGTTGCTCGAGTAAAAGAGTGGGAAAGTGGGAAATCGTGGTTTAACCAGTTCTAGGTCGTGCTGAGACTTGGTTGATTGTCCACCCACTACTTTCCTAATTCCCTGATCTGCTTGCACGACTTACTCACATTTCTCATCGTGGATGAACACTCGTGCCGTAGGCCGCCAGACCAAAACCCTAATTAATATCCCCCCATGTGACATGATTGATGTCTCATGATTTTCGGAGTATGCAAGGCATATGTGTATTTAATTAGTTGGTTGTTGACTTGATTAAACGATGAGTCTAAGTATTGTTCAGTCGAGCATGATTACTGGATGCTCTATGATTTCATGGATTGAACATGTCTGCTGAGACGTATAGTTCTCGAATAAATGTTGATGATTGGATCAACATGATGAATATTGAAAGTCTGAGAAAATATTTATCGTATGATGAACTGTTGAATTACCAAGTTGATTGGAAAGAGTTTTGACCCAATATGAACTGTTGAGAGCTAATTAAGTCAAAATTATGAAAGAGTGTGAAACCAGCTCCTTGCAAGCCTAAGGGACGACCTTGGTAGGTTAAGGTGGCATGCCCATGTCACCATACTGTCCGTGTCTCAATCCTGAGAGTTTTGGTATTTTCTGGTGCGCTTTTGAGCAATATTTTGGATTTTCTGAAGAGTTTGATCTTGACTGAAACTCTCGATTTTGCTCGAATGAGCAAGTAAAACTTTGCTCGTGCGACCAACATTTGGAGAATATTAAAATAATAATATTTAAATTTTTAACGTGAGAAGCCTAGTCGGTCATGTGACCATTTGACTTTTTGGCTTTTTTCATGGTTTGAGCAATATTTGAGAAAATATTGAAAAACTAGTGTTTTTACTCAAACGATGGAGTTTCATGAGATGGAGGAAATAATAATATGAGAAAATAAGGAATTTTAAGGTGTGGGACCGGTCACGTCAAGGGCATAGCCGTCCGGCTAGGTGGCCCGGTCCCGTTACACCTTTCCCTAATTTTTTACTATTTTTTCATCGTTTGAAGGAAAATATGGAGAAACTATGAGTTTTCCTCAAACGAGGGAGTTTGTTCAAATTAAGGAGTCTCATGAGATGAGGAAAAATAATAAAATAATGGAAAGAGGTGTGGGATCGGCCACGGCGGCATGACCGGCCGACCGTGGAGAGACGACCGAGCGGACGGAGACTCCTCAACTGAGCAAACAGCCTAACCACAAACAGATGCACTGCATAGGAGTGTTTTGAGTTCGAGAGATCAATTGTAGGACTCCAGCCTAAACCAAGAAATGGCCGTTCCAGAGTCAATTCGGTCACAAAGAGGGAAGATGGTTGATCTATAGGAGGGAAGCTGAGAAGTGTATGAGATCATCGGTGATCTGTGAATGTGTTGTAGGTTTCTGCAAATGAACTGCTGGGTTCGAATAAGTTCTAATTGATTGATTGAATTCTTAAGAGTGATTGCTCGATCAGAATTCTTCTGTTTTACAAATGTTTTCTTGTATTTTTTCAATCATGGATTCAGAGACTTATTTATATTGCTGGAATGTAAACACATTGATCTCCAATAAGTGTGACGGTTGTTCGAGTGAAAGAGTGGGAAAGTGCGAATTCGTGGTGCAGTTGCACTAGTTCCTCGTACGTGAGAGGGTTGATTGATTGTCCACCCACTACTTTGCTAACTCCCTCAACTGCTTGCACGACTTACTCACATTTGTCATCGTGGATGGACACACGTGCCGTAGGCCGCCAGACCAAAACCCTAATTAATATCCCCCCATGTGACATGATTGATGTCTCATGATTTGTGGAGTCTGCAAGGCAGACGTGTATTTAATTAGTCAATTGTTGACTGATTAGCCGATGAGTCTAAGTATTGTTCAGTCGAGCAGGGTTGCTGAATGCTTTATGATTTGTGGATCGAACGTCTGCTAGGACGTATAGTTCTCGAATAAATGTTGATAATTGGATCAACATGATGAATATTGGAAATCCGAGCAAATATTGCTCGTATGATGAATTGTTGAATATTGATAGTTGAATCAATATTGATGGATTGAGCAAATATTGCTCATTTGATAAATTACTGAATATTGATAGTTGAATCAATATTCCTCGTGTGAGCAAATATTGCTCGTTTGAGCGAATATTGCTCAATTGATAGATTGTTGAATATTGATAGTTGAATCAATATTGCTCGTGTGAGCAAATATTTCTCAGTTGATAGATTATTGAATATTGATAGTTGAATCAATATTCCTCGTGTGAGCAAATATTGCTCGGTTGATATATTATTGAATATTGATAGTTGAATCAATATTCCTCATGTGAGAAAATATTGCTCGTCTGAGTAAATATTGCTCAGTTGATAGATTATTGGTATCATGACAAAATAAAATATTAATTAAAATATTGGTAGCTAAACCGAATATTATATAATTAATTATAATATTGATTGCTGGATCAACATAAAATTATTAGCGCTTGAATTTGCTCAGAATTATGATTTGCAGAGCATTCAGTTCAAAACCTTAATTTTGATCGATTGCTGATCAATTGATGACTTACTGAAAATAAGTCACTGAGCGAAGGAGGGACCGGGTACATGGGATGATGGGTCGACCATGTAGCACCCAGGTGCTCGAGTGATCATGCACCAAAGTCCTTTGTTTACCAGTTGGTGAAAGAATGATTAAATGCTGGTTTAATCATTTATTGAAATAGTGCTCGTTTGAGCATTAGGTAATAAACCTAATTATGGAGAGACGAGGGACCGACCAAGGAGTCATGGAACCGACCCTTGGTGGTCGTGGACAAAATTCCAAGTTGGTTGGAAAGAGTTTGGACCCAATATGAGCAATTGAGAGCAAATTAGGTCAAAATTATGAAGATGTGTGGGACCGGCTCCTTGCAAGCCTTAGGGCCGACCTTGGCCGTTCATGGTAGCATGCCCGTGTCACCATGATGTCCGTGTCTCAGTCATGAGAGTTTGGGCATTTTCTGGTGCGCGTTTGAGCAATATTTTGGATTTTCAGAAGAGTTTGATCTTGACTGAAACTATCGATTTTGCTCGAATGAGCAAGTAAAACTTCGCTCGTGCGACCAATATTTTGAAAATATTAAATTAATAATATTTCAATATTTTTCGTGAGAAGCCTAGTCGGTCATGTGACCATTTGACTTTTTGGCTTTTCAGGGTTTGAGCAATATTTAAGAAAATATTGAAAAAACTAGGGTTTTTTCTCAAACAAAGGAGTTTCATGAGATGAAGGAAATAATAATATGAGAAAATAAGGGATTGTAAGGTGTGGGACCGGACACGTCTAGAGCATGGCCGGCCGGCTAGGTGGCCCGGTCCCGTGACACCTTTCCCTATGTTTTACTATTTTTCATCGTTTGAAGGAAAATATGGAGAAACTAAGAGTTTATCTCAAATGAGGGAGTTTGCTCAAATGAGGGAATTTTCATGAGATTCGAAAAAAAAAAAAAAAAAAAAAAAAAAAAAAAAGGAAGAGGCGTGGGGGACCGGCCGGCTGGTGGGCCCAGTCCCCTAGGCGCCTCTGTTATATTTTTATTATTATTTTTCTTCCCTATTTTGCATAGATTGTCCTCGTTTGTTCATATTTTTGAATGGTCGTTCGTGCATTCGGGTTCTCGTTTGTGCATTATTGCTGAGTACACTCGCACCATTTTCTCGGGGCTTACTCGGTGGTGTCTCAGATGCCCGGTCAGTGGATGTTTATCCATAATTCATAAAATTCAGCTGAGAGTAATTCATGAAACGGAGTAATAAAATGATTATGTATTACTAATCCATGGAATCCAGCTGTGGATCATCCATGGAACAGAGTAATGAGATATAATGGTTATCTATTACTAATCCATGAAATCCAGCTGAGGATCAGTCATGAAACGGAGTAATGAGATAAAATAGATTATTTTCTAGGAATTCAGTTGATGAATGACACACCAGAATTAATCTATTGCAGAAGCGAGATATGAGATAATTGAAGCATCATACTCGTTCAGAGGGGTGTATAGTTACGGAACAACGTGCAGCGTAACGTCCTGAAGGCGTTAAGCTCTCTAACAAACATTATGTCTAGGGAACCGCCCAATCATCAAGAGATTCTATACACGGTCTCTCTACGTATTCAAGGAACAACGTGCAGCGTGAAGTCCTGAAGGCGTTAAGATCTCTAACAAACATTATGTCTAGGGAACCACCTAATCATTAAGATTCTATGTAGAGGTGATGATGAAATGTGTGAAGCATCGAACGCTCAACTGAGAGGCCTTTCGAGAAACATATTCATCATAGCTTTGAGAGGAATGATCGCTCAGTCAAAGATCGTGAAATGGTTCACGGATCATAAAATATGAATCGTCACATACATTCCTGAAGCCGGGTCAGAAACATGCAGTATCATGATTTTACGATTTTGACATTTGTCAAAAACCACCATCAACACTCGTTCGTGCATTCGGGTGCTCGTTTGTGCATTATTGCTAAATACACTCGCACCGTTTTCTCGGGGCTTACTCGGTGGTGGCCCAGATGCCCGATCGGTGGATATTTATTACTAATTCGTGAAATTTAGCTGAGAATAATTCATGTAACGGAGTAATAAAAATTATTTGAGTATTTATTATTAATTCATGAAATTCAACTGAGAATAATTCATGAAACAGAGTAATAAAATGAGTTGAGTATCTATTACTAATCCATGGAATCCAGCTGAGGATCATCAATGAAACAGAGTAGTGAGATAGAATAGATTATTTTCTAGGAATTCAGTTGATGAATGACACGCTAGAATTAACCTATTTGCAGAATTGAGATATGAGATAATTGAAGCATCATACTCGTTCCGAGGGGGTGTATAATCATGGAACAACGAATAGCATGACGTCCTGAAGGCGTTAGGTCTAAACTAGCATAAAATATGTCTAGGAGCCACCCAATCATTAAGATATTCTATACACGGTCTTTCTACGTAGTCAGGGAACAACGAGCAGCGTGACGTCCTGAAGGCGTTAGGCTCTATACTAGCATGCAATATGTCTAGGAGCCGCCCAATCATTTTGATTCTATGTAGAGGTGATGATGAAATATGTGAAGCATCGAAAGCTCAGCTGAGGGGCCTTTCGAGAAACATATTCATCTAGCTCTGAGAGGAACGTTCGCTCAGTCAGAGATCGTGAAATGGTTCAGGGATCATAAAATATGAATTATCACATACATTCCTGAAGCCGGGCCAGAAACATGCAGTATCATGATTTTACGATTTTATCCCTTGTCGAAAATCTACCATCAACATTAAGTCCCTACTTAGTGAGGGACAGTCATGTTCCGCAGTAAGCACTTGATGGTGATTTTCCAGTAGATGAGATAAGTAGTTGAACTTAGTCGTACAAAGGCATTTTCAGAATCCCCGATTTGCTCTAATGATGTCATGTACGAGCAAATGCCCAGATAAGGACCCTGTCAGTATGTTAGAGTGTCATCTCGTGAGCACGAAAAAACGAGGCACTGCTGATTTGGACGGTCAGACGTCCAGTTTTGGTCGGTTTACAGGCCCAGGCTCAAAAAGGAAATCCTTGTTTGATTAGGTTTTTGGAAATAAAATTGTTATAAAAGGGAAGAAACCCTAAAAATTTTTTATTGTTTTTTACTTCTTCCTGACCGACCACCATCTCTTCTTCACTCTCCCTCTCACGTCCGATTTGTTTTCTTCAGTTTGACCGGCACCGACCATTGCCAATCACTGCCGATGAAGTTCCGGTAGGCACAAACCAAGGTGAGTGAATTTTTTTTCTTCTGTGACGTTCATAAATTGTTCTCAAAACAAAAATTTCATATGAGTACATGCATGCATAAATTTTTATGAAAATTTGTTTTAGGAAACGGATGTCCGTCTGTCCGCGGTTTAAGAAACGAACAATAATCCCTAATATGAAAGATATATATATATATATATATATTGAGTAAACATGATCTAATTTGCAGTGAAGAAAATTTTGTCTATGAGCTTTCATGAAAACAAAATTTACTTTAGATATGCGGATTTTCGCAAAAATAGAAAAGACCCTCGTTTGATAGACAAATGCTCGCTCAAGCAAAGAAAAAAACTTTTTTTTTATCCTTCACGTGAGTTAGGCAAAGATTTTTTATTTTTTTTTGCAATTTACATGAGTTGTTAACTCACGTTGATTTTTTTTTTTTTAACACACTTGAGTTATTCACGAAATCTTAAAACTTTGTAGAATCAAATTTTGATTTTGAGAAATTGCTAAAAGCAAACAATTATTGATGAAATAATGTTTCCATGAATTTTGTGATTTAATAGCATATGCTCGAAAATCAATGAATGTTCACTCGGTGGAAATTGCTCACATGGTGAAAATTATGTGAATTGCTCACATGATGGAAATTTCGTGAATTGCTCACAGTTTTATGAAAATCAAGTTATGATTTTGACTATGAATTTTTTGTTCGTCTTTGCAGGTTTGAAGAAGCGAACAGATTCTCGAAATTTTTATGTATAGTCACTACAGCTAGTGAGATTGTAAACAGGTAAGAGTTAATTTGTTACCATTTTTATAGATGCTGACGCGAGCATTTTCATTCCATGATTCATTGTTTTGTTGAATCTTACGCTTTGTATGAATAATGTGATGAAGTAGAAATGTTATGCATCTGTCACAGACACTTTGCAAGAATGACTGACTCCCATGACGACACTTCCAAAAATAATGCTTCTAGTGATGACATCTCTACAGATGCAACTTCAAGAAATGGTACCTCTGAGACCTCTATTGATGATGAAGAAGAAACACCCGGAATAAAGAATATTACGAACACTGATGATGAGTTCTTTGTGGTTCAGTATAGACCTGAAAAATGTCTCCCAAGTTCTTCATTTCGTCTGGTGTCTCCTCGAGCGACCATTCGATTCTGTCTACAAGGAGGGCGTTATGCTGCTTCACACATAGACTTCAAGCTTTCCCGAAAACCTTTAACAGACTTCTCCGGATGGGCAAGACATATGTTGGGGTATGATCATGTGAGGACCATGTTGGATCGTGCACAGGTGACACGAGCTATTCAAGCAGCTGGATATTTGTTGATTTACCATGATGTGAGAGGTATAGTAGCTTTGCTCGCTCGCTGGTGTATTCCTACTCATACTTTCATATGCAGGTGGGGCGAATTTACCATCACTTTAGAGGAAGTGGTTGCTTTATTGCATCTTCCAGTCACGGGAAATTTTCCTGCAGCACTTTCGGCAGATGAGAATACAATATATGATGTCTTGACAACTACGATGCATGATATGAACAAATTATCCAGCAAATTTTGTTATGCTCAATGGTTGAGGCACTTGTGTCCGAGAGATAGAACTCCTGAAAGACCTGTGGATGGTATATTAACATTGCTGCTTTCTTGTTCTTGTGGTTGTCCAGAGATGTATTTGAACATAATGGAAACTTGGTGAATCCATTCTTGATTCCTTTTGCTATTAAGATAGCTCAAGGTGAGAAATTTCCCGTCGGTAGCCTGTTCTTGGGTTCACTATTTTCCAATTTATATTCCTTGGTCATAGACTCCAGAGTTTCCGATGGCTTTATGAAAGTTGAAACATATGTTAATACAATGTTTCTCCAAGCTTTACTATTGGAACGCTTCAAGAATTATGCACCAATCCCTCGTAGCATCTTGCGAGGACCAAATGTTGATACCCGTCATGCTTTCTCTGGGAAGGATAATGACAGGATTATGCGTTGGTCAAAAAAAAACCTCGACTCAAGACACGCCTCACCAGTGTCTTATACAATGAGTATGAGTTTAATTTTCGTCATTGGGTGTCGATTCCTTATTTTGTCTCACAATTGATCACTTATAATGATGTTGAAGAAAATGTCACTTTGGAATCCGGTACAGATCTGAGTGATGGTGAGAGATCCTTCATACTGAGTTGTACACCTGGTTACTTAGTATCAGTAATACAGGGAAAATTTCTGGTGGAGGAATATAACATCAATAGAGCGGCTCGACAAATGGATCTTGATCAGTGTGTCCCGGATGTTCAGAAGAGAAAGCCATCAGTCGACCAACTTAAAGATTCTTTAGATGGTACATGCTTGAATGGGCATGAATATCTGTACCCTTGTTCTGACCGAGTATCCTATGCAACTCCAGGTTATATAACCTTCTGGCATCAACAACTTGAGCATTTACATGATTTTGTATTGGCTGTTCAAACCCTGGTACAAGAGATTCCTTCAGTTGAGATGACTTTCGTTCGACCAAGATTGAAGTATCCCTCCAGTGGCGATAAACGAAAAGTACTTCCAGGATGTTCACAAGTAAGTATTGTTCTCATGACTTTTATAGAGACATGATAATCGTATCTTAATTATTTCATTAATTTTACCATAGGATGATCGTGTAGTGAGGTCTCGGATTGATGTAGACTTCACGGAAATGGAAGAAAGCCTCAGGAGCGGAGAACCCAGAAGTAAAGATTACAGAATGTTACCAATAGTGTACAGTCCCCAGCTGTTTCTTTGGTGAGTTGTTAATGCTTCTTCCATCATGACTTTTTCTTGTCCGCGTAATTAGGATAAAAAAACAAATATTTGTTAATTTGCTTCCGAATTTTGCTCCGTCAAGCATTAATGGTATTCAACTTGTTCCTGGGCAAGTAATTTCTGAACCCAGTGTTGATGAAGAAGAAACCGATGTGAGTATCTCTTTTGTGCGAACGATCATGGTACTTCTTTGAATGAAATAATAGTAATGGTTGTTGATGTGTTCAGGAGGAGATTATCATAGATAAACAAAATATTGATGATGCACATTATTCCTTGGAACATGGTGAGACGGAGAATCTTCAAAACCCGGAACCGAATGGAGGTAATAATGCTACTAATGGTGATTCCGACAATATTGATCCTTCGAATGGCTTAGAGACCCCTCAAGTAAGTGTTCCTCATGTACCTTCTTCATAGAAGTATGAGATTTCTGATTTGTGGATAAATGAATGACAACCCATATGAATGAATGAACAATTTTAGCGAAAAACGTCGTCAGAAAATTCAGAATTCAGTCTTTTAGCAAAAACACTGTAGAATCTTCGTCCGATGTCGGATTTTCGCGATCTACCAATGTTTTTTCATCCTCAGAAAATTTACAAGCTTTTTGAGAGAATATTTTTGAGTTTTGAGCATGTTTATGGGTCAAAATTGATGAAACAGTGAACTTCCAGGAAGTTTTCAAAAAAAAATCAGCTGTCATGTTGTTCGATGTTCGGCCACATCTTTTCACTCGTTTATCCGTTTGGTGTGAATTTTGGATATGTTGTAAAGAACATATATACGAAGACAATGACGTATGACTCAGGTTTATATTCCTTATCAATTTCTCCGAATTTGTCGTATTATATAGGGAAGTGTAAAATCTCCTCAGATGAGCTTGTTGCAAAACATCTTTTTATGACTTTTACACAATTTACTCATGTCTTGAATGCATAATGAAGAATTTTAATGATGTTAGATCACTTACATTCTTAATTTGATGATTTCTTTTGATTTCCATGCTTGGAACGTCCTAATCCCGTGTAATCCTCATATTAGGTGCCAAATGTTGAAGTTGAGAATGATGGAGCCAGCGATGATTCAAACCGTATGGATAATCAAGATGATGATGTTACCATTTCTGTACCTCGGGGTCATGAGAATGTTGCTACTGAAGTTGTTTAGGAGAACGATGCGCAAGTCGTCATCACTTCAGAGATGGGGGAAACAGGGCCGGGAATAAAAGAAACTATGATAGAAGAAACCGCTCATGCTCCATCGATAAAAAAAAAAAAAACACTAGAGATAGGAGAAGCTACTCTGATAACTGAGACTCGCATGGTGGTGCATAAATATTCTACAGAAAGGATTGCTTTCGTTCCTCCATTTGGTGAGTTACTCCCGTATCATGAACTAGTTGGTGGATTCAGCGTTCCTACTGTATATGTTGACATATATGAGGAGTTATGGAAGAGATATGGTCATATCGTTATTACCAAAGACCTCAAACGAAGTTACTTCTTGACAATGCAAGTAGGAGTTATCCTACGGGTTATAGACAATATACGAACCAGAGCTAGAAGTACCGTCACTCCGGATGTACTATTTGATTGGGAGTACAACTTGAAGAATTATGAGGAACTGGGTTTCAATGTGGGATGACTTCGTGAGAGAATTGAAGCCATTAAAGAAGTAGTCGAGAAGAATGTACCCCTGACAAGTGACATTGTGATGAAGAAATAGGCTAAGATCGCCCAGTTGATTGAAGAATTAAAGTTGGAGTAAGCATCCTTGCAAGACCTGAAGATTGCAGAAGAGCAAAAATCTTTCTTTGCTGATTTCCTTTAGTTTCCCTTCCATAGTCTCTTGAACTCTGAACTTCTGAGAGGTGTGAGGTTTTATTTTGGTTTTGATTTTGATTGATTTTGGATAAGTAGATGATTGAGGATTTTCTTTTGTATTTGATAGAGATTTTCTTTTAAGTAAACTGAAGTTTGATTAATTACTGAATTCAAATACTGAATGCAAGTATTGCAAACATTTTGGAGGGATTGAAATACAGTGAAAGAAAATCCTAAATGCCAAATTCAGATGTCTTGGGTGTCCGTGCCGTGAACCCCAATACCTCAAACGTCCAATATCTCAGGCATCAAATGCTTTGAGCCAAGTGTCGTGTATTATTGCCACGTTCTTTTTGCCATCCATGTTGATCAACTTGTAGTATCCATCAACCATGGACTTAGCGATTATGAAAGGTCCTTCCCAGTTAGAGTTCTTTGCAGAATGAATATTGCGCTTAGTTGCTTTGAGAACTAGATCTCCTTTATGAAACTTGTTGGGCTTGATTGTTCATGCCTTAAAGATCTTCTGCTGGTTTGGAATTCCTCTTACAGTGGAACTCCATGCTCGTACGACCATTGAAGCTTTCTGATCTTGTGGTATATATGGACACTCGTGCAAAATTACAGGAGGATATCCAAGATACTCTTTGTTGTACTTGTTCATCATCTCAGCGAAAAAATTTTCGATGAAATGCCCAGTTTGAAGAGGTTCCATATTCAACCATTTAGTAAAATACAGTTGAGGCGAAACTACCCACTCATAACATTTGGTAATAGCTAGGTTGTGAGCAAGATTGAGTCCCCGGACCATGGAAGCATGTTTGAAAGTTGATGATATGGACGCATGAGGAGGAATAAGACTTGCCTGAGTGCGGAACCATTTGACGAATGCATGCGCATTTTCTTCAGGTTTTTGTGTAAACTCCATCAGGGCTTTAACTTCCTTTACTTGATAAAATGTTCGAACTTAACCAAACACAATAGGATTGCTATCAAGTAAAATAGGAATTAACGTTTGTGTGATTTACTTTAAATTATAATAATAACAATTATAATTGCGGAAAATAAAAGTAAATGACACAGCAAGATTTTGTTAACGACGAAACCGCAAATGCAGAGAAACCCCGGGACATTTTCCAGAATTGAATACTCTCAGGATTAAGCCGCTATACAAAATCAAACCAACTTCGTATAGTTGAGACCAAGACCCTAAACCTATAGTTCACCTAGTTCCGTCTGTATCCCTGCGCCTCCAACTTGCAGTAAGTCACGCACTTGGAACAATTCCTTTGGTTCGTATTCCAAACAGTAAAGGAACAACAAATCTGTTCGGTAACAACTCTTTTCAATCAAGTGATACGATTTCGACAAAAGGCTCTTCCGTTTATCCCAATAAACTCATTTGTCAGGTCCTTAGATCTATCAAATAACAACTACCAAAGTAATTGTCAAGATTTTGCAATCAATACTTTTAATCACATAGAATCGTATTGATGCCGATCTACTCAACTAATCAATCCAATCTATCAGAAAGATAAACCGATTATAGTTGGATCCTCTTTACCCGAAACAAGTATTGTGCACACCAAAGATTATGAACCCGAATCAGAAATCTTCTTCGTCTTCAAATCTTCTTAGATCTTCAATAAACACCTGTACACAATCAACTTGAATTTCTTGTGATCAATCACGCACAAAACGGAGTCTGTTAACAATGGATTATCACAAGACGTCTTTAGATCTACAAACAGTCTAAAGATCCCCATTGAAACTTCGATCTAGTTTGAGTGAATCTTATATCAGAAGAGAAGATTCTCAAGCATAAACAAACTAGGTGCAATCAAAGTTCAACAACCGTTAGTCAATCAAATCAATCTAAAATAAAAGATAAACTGCAATTATCTAGTTTCCCACCAACGGTACTAATAGAGCTTCTCAATCCCAAAGAAGTCTTTAAACCGAGCGGTCGTAAGAGATTTCGCCTAATTAGGTTACTTTCCTCTCCGAATAGGCTGCTCCACCAGTAACAACACAACTAGGTAGTTTTGCTGGCTCTGAGGATTAGTTTGCTTGAAATGCAAACTTCAATATTTATAGACCAAGGAAGTTTGGACACTAAGGAATTTACAAAACTGGATATTCTCAAAGATATGCAATATATTACCAAATTCGGTTTCCATAATTCCTGGAAATGCACTGTCCAAATATTGACCGAAATCTCTTAGAAAATCTCCAACTAGTAAATGCACATTACTAATTTTTATTTTCCAAATATAAAATTAAAAACCTTAATTAAAAGATTCTCAATTTATTTTCGATCCGGTATTCTCCTTTAGCTATTAAGGAATATCTTTGAACAATAAAAGATAAGCGTTACTGAACGTGTTCAAAGTATGTCGACATCTTTACTTTGTAAGTCCTTTTTCATACTTACAATCTTGGAATCGATTTGCCACACTTCCAAACAAGTTTAGAATTGGTTCGTCTGACTTCAAAGAACTACGTGATTGAATATCCTATCAAACCACTAAACATGGGTTTCACGGTTCTACCAAAACAAGTTTCGGTTCTACCTTCCATGTGGGTACTAGAATTAGTCACGCTAGTTACCAAAAATGGGTTGACTAGGTACTAGGATCGGTTCCCACATATATATGGTATCTAACTTGTATTTGTTACACATGTCCATAGGATCGGTTCCCAATGTCTAAAAATGTGTTGCACATATTCATAGGATCGGTTCCCAATAACTAGAAACTTGTTGCACCTCTTACAAGGATCGATTCCCCTTTTGTGATCGGTTGCACCTCTTACTAGGATCGGTTCCCCTTTGCCTAGAGTTGGTCATACCAATTATAACAAATCAATCATACCATCTCAGGTGATTACTTAAGATCGGTTTCACTAATAACAGTCATACCAATACAAAAGTCAGGCCTTGTGAATAGTTTTACCAAGAACATAACCAAGTCATGAGCGGTTATACTAAACACACATATTGGTAATTCAAAAAAGATTTGCAATGAATAACAATACCAATAAGCCTAGCGATTTCCCTTTCGATTCATAAAACAAGTATATGAATTGTACTTCCTTTAAACGAATGTAAAAACATTGTTTCCTAGGATGAAATCTTCACCTCATACCCATACATAATCACAATAGCATTCATACGATTATGTCGATGTCTTATATACGAAGTTCAAAAGATAAGCGTTATACTTCGTATTGTATTCCTTAATACTATGTCTAACTAGAATATAATCATTCACATCTTCGCAGTTATGTTTTCAATATGCACGACTTGAAAGATACATTAGGGAATGAAACAGTTCAAGTCAAATATTACTAACCTCAAGTGGAAGGATGATGTCGTCGTTGTAGCTCCTTACTTCTTCACATTCTTCAAGTCTTCATGTAATACTTGTAATGTCTCATATCCTAATACTTTCAAGCTAACCAATATGAAGTTGACTCTAGTATAGCGGGATTAAGTTCTAGCCTATGTTGGTAGGCTTTATCAAAGGATCATAAGGGGTTCCGATTGAAACTCATGTGTGAAAAAGTCACAATATGTTGAATCGTTTTTGGTTTAGCATAAAAGCATATGTGTTTCGGTTTTTCAACTTTTGCTATGCATTAGTTAAAACAAATTTCAACCTTTCTCTGGTAAAGGTTGTTGTTGTTGTTGTTCTTTTATCTTGTGAGAGGATGACAAAATTAATGGGGGAGAGTTCTAACTTGAACTTGCGCTTAATGACATATCCTTTGGGGGTGAATAGGATGCGAAATTTGAGGTAACGAATTTGTTAGTTAATCGTTTTCCTGTTTAAGAAAAGCCTGATTTTATTGCATATATTTTGCTTTTGCTTAACAAAATTTCGATACAATTGATGTTTATTCCATTATATGTGTATGGATGTGTATGTGTGATTCAATTGTTTCCGGTTGAGAAACACTATTGTTATCTTGCTTTATTGTTTGGTATCAATTGTTTAGGCTTATGAAATTGCGGTGTTTAATGTCTATGTTTGTTTCAATTGCTTCCGGTTGAGATAAATAATTATGCAAGTTGATTTATTAGGTTTGTATGAATTGTTTATGGCTTAACAAAAGTTTTCGGGATCATTTCCAATTCGATTCCGGATAAGAGAAACTAAGTTAATTCTGATCTTAGTTAGACTTATCAAAGTGTAGGATTCGGTTATTCAAGTGCAATCGAATGCCTTAACAAGAAATGCTAGTTAACTAACCTAGTACATGTCTTGTTTAAAGTGAAAGGTCTAAGTTATTGTTCGAATAATTAGAACCTGATGAGAAAAATAAAGTTAATTCTGATCTTTATTTTGGTCTTATAAAATAAGCGATTGTATTTGTGCAATCGGTTTAGCAAAAGAACTAAGGTGATTAGTCAATTTTTGATTTGCTAAACTATTAGGGAAAATTGCTTCGGGCAATTGTTTCAAAACAAAATTACTTTGTAGTTTCGGTTTTGATATTGGTTATCTAAAATGGTGTGTGGAACCCTCGTGCTTAACTCTTATAGGTTGCAAATCTTTTAAGATTTGTAAGATCCTTTCGGTTTGTCCTTTATTTTCTCGTACCTTTGTCATTTTGTGACAAAAAGGGGAAAAAATATATGGAGTAAACAAGTGATATTGGTATTGATTTGGTATCACTAAGGAAAGGACAATGGTGCTTAAACGTTATATCTAACGAAAAGAGTAAAGCATAGACTAAGGGGGAGTAACATATCATATTGATATTTTTGGCTATCTTAACTACAAAGGGAATAACAAAGATGTGCAGATTGAAAATCTACCTATCTTACCTTTAGGGGGAGTATTAGCTTTGTTATTATAATGTCAACAGCGGAATTTGTGGATTGAATGTATACAGGTTATTGTGATGTTGAAGCTTGGAATCAAGCGTATATATAATGAATTCTTGTAATTTGTTTATCCATATGATATAAGAGTTTTGTCACTATAATTGACCAAGGGGGAGATTGTTAGAGCATAGCTCGGTTGAACCCACCAAGCATTGGTATGTCAAGTTTGGTTGTCATATTTTAGTGAACCAAAACTCATTTAAAGAGTCACTTGATTATTTACTAGAGTCAACTTCGTATAGGTTAGCTAGAAAGTTATTAGGATATGAGGCATACAAGTATTACTCGAAGACTTGAAGAATGTGAAGAAGTAAAGAGCTACAACGATGACATCATCCTTCCTCTTGAGGTTAGTAATATTTTGACTTGAACTTTTTCATTCCTAACGTATCTTTCAAGTCGTGCTATATTAAAAACATAACTGCGAAGCTGAGAATGATTATACTCTAGTTAGACGTAGTATTAAGGAATACAATATGAAGTATAATGCCTATCTTTTGAACTTCATATATAATACATCGACATAATCGTATGAATGCTATTGTGATTATGTTTATGGGTATGGTGTAAGATTTCGTCCTAGGAAACAATGTTTTACATTCGTTTAAAGGAAGTACATTCATAAACTTGTTTGTGAATCGAAAGGGAAATCGCTAGGCTTATTGGTATTGTTATTCATTGCAAATCTTTGGATTACCAGTATGTGTGTTTAGTATAACCGCTCATGACTTGTTTATGTTCTTGGTAAAACTAATCACAAGGCCTGACTTATGTATCGGTTTGACTTTTATTAGTGAAACCAATCTTAAGTAATCACCTGAGATGGTATGATCGACATTTGTAATTGGTGTGACCATTCCTAGTCATTGGGTGACCGATCCTAGAACTTGGTTAGGACTAATCACAAGATATGTAATCGATCCTTGTAGTAGGTTAACAAGTTTTAGTAATTGGTGTAACCGATCCTATAACTTGTGCAACTGATCACAAGTAAGTACCATAAATAAGTGGTAACCGATCCTGGTACTTAGTTAGCCATTTTATGGAAACTAGTGTGACCGATCCTAGTAGCAACTTGGAGGTAGAACCGAAACTTGTTTTGGAAGAACCGTGAAACCCATGAATGGTGATTGAATGTTTTTGATCAATCACATAGTTATTGAAATACAAATGAACCAATTCTAAACTCGTTTGGAAGTGTGGCAAATCGGTTCCAAGATTGTAAATATGAAAGAGGATTTACAAAGTAAAGATGTCAACATACTTTGAACACGTGCAGTAATTCTTATCTATTATTGTTCAAAGATATTCCTTAATAACTATAGGAGAATCCCGGATCGAAATAAATTGAGAATCTTTTAATTAAGGTTTTTAGTTTTATATGCTTTTAATTTACAGCAATTAAATGCATATCTTTAGAAAATAATAATTGGTAATGTGCATTTACTAATTGGAGATTTTCTACTGAGATTTCGGTCAATATTTGGACAGAGCATTTCCAGGAATTATGAAAACCGATTTGGTGTTTATTGCATATCTTTGAGAATATTCGGTTTTGGAAATTCCTTGGTGTCCAAACTTCCTTGGTCTATAAATATTGAAGTTTGCATTTCGAGCAAACTAATCCTCAGAGCCAGAAAAACTATCTTGTTGTGTTGTTATAGGTGGAGCCATCTATTCGGATAGGAAAGTACCCTAATTAGGCGAAATCTCTTACGACCGCTCGTTTTAAAGACTTCTTTGGGATTGGGAAGCTCTACGAGTACCGTTGGTGGGAAACTAGATAATTGCAGTTTATTATTAGTTTTCGATTGATTTGATTGACTAACGGTTGTTGAACTTTGATTGCACATAGTTTGTTTATGCTTGAGAATCTTCTCTTCTGATATAATATCCATTCAAACTAGATCGAAGTTTCGATGGGAATCTTTAGAACTGTTTATAGATCTAAAGACGTCTTGTGATAATCCATTGTTAATAGACTCTGTTCTGTGTGTGATTGATCACAAGAGATTCAAGTTGATTGTGTGCAGGTGTTTATTGAAGATATAAGAAGATTTGAAGACAAATAAGATTTCTTATTTGAGTTCATAATCTTTGGTGTGCACAAAACTTGATCAGATGGGGATCCAACTATAATCGGTTTATCTTTTGATAGATTGGATTGATTAGTTGAGTAGATCGGCATCAATACATTTCTTTGTGATATATAGTATTGATTACATAGTCTACACAATTACTTTGGTAGTTGTTAATAGATTGATCTAAGAACCCGACAAAGGAGTTTATTGGGATAAACGGAAGAGCCTTTTGTCAAACTCATATCACTTGATTGAAAAGAGTTGTTACCAAACAGATTTGTTGTTCCTTTACTATTTTGAATACGAACCAAAGGAATTGTTCCAAGTGCGTGACTTATTGCAAGTTGGAGGCGCAGGGATACAGACGGAACTAGGTGAACTATAGATTTAGTTGCTTGGTCTAAACTATACGAAGTTGGTTTAGATTTTGTATAGCGGCTTAATCCTGGGAGTATTCAATTCTGGACAAGGCCCCGGGGGTTTTCTGCATTTGCGGTTTCCTCGTTAACAAAATCTTGTTGTGTCTTTTACTTTTATATTTCCGCAATTATAATTGTTTTTATTATAATTAGAAGTAAATTACACAAACGTTAATTCCTAATTACTTGATAGCAATCCTATTGTGTTTGGTTAAGTACGAACCTATTATCAAGTAATCATACTTCGTTGTTGTATTGTCTCGATCTTGTATCCATAGTCAATCACGCAAGTTATCTTGTTGTCGTATTGTCTCGATCTCGTATCCATAGACGATCACACGAAGTGTGAACCGATTAGTTGTATTGTCTCGACTCGGTCCATAGACAATCATTTTCGTAGAGAGGACTTATAGGTGGAAAAGTTTTAGATTAAGGTATATTTGGGTACCCTGGTTTTTTCAAATAGTTCTAATGGTATGAAGGAGAAAGCTGGTCCTGCGAAATCCACCTCTAAATGGGTCCCGAAGCCCTCCATAGCCAAAGAGGGACCAAAAGTTAGTCACAAGAATGACTCTCAGCTGTTAATTGTTGGTAATAATAATTACAAGAGTTTTCTTGAAAGACTAAAGAAAGACATCATGTCTGAAATCTCTTGTACTAGTGAACGATGTGATAATGACACTCTTCATCATAAGTCAAAGAAGAAAAACAAGAGATGAAACTAGAGAAAACAAACCAAGCAAGTGGTCAAGAATGATGATTCTGTCTTAGTCACTAGTGACGAATAAGATTAGGCTCAACTCAACACAACCTAGTTGTGTTAGAATGTGCATGCTCACCTTGGTGCTCAATCTTTTGAAAGGTGAGGAAGCACATGAAAACTGAGCACATGATCTCTCGGTTATTATATGACTAATGAACATCTTTAGGGAGATTTCTTTTCCTCTATACTCATACCTTCTTTATCTATATTTGAGCTTTTGATATAAACGGTAATTTTGAGTTTGTGATGTTGATATATACTGATCATATATGTGTATCTCTTGTTTTTACAGTTAAAACAAGCCAAAAATCACTGAATTCGGACATTGTATGCAACAGTTATGTCTAAAACAGTTTCGTGTACGGATTCATGTTGTGTAACCGGTCCTGGTGATTGGTATGACCGGTCACAAATAATCACCATAAAGGATCCTAGTGATTGGTCCATACGAAGGAGTGTAAAACTGTTTTGCCCATAACTTCTTCGTTCGAACTCGGAATGACCTCATTCTTTTTGCGTTGGTTTCGTAATTCAATTCCCTACAAGATTGAGGTAATTACAATACTTGATTCTTTGTTGAATATTTAGGGTGTATTGCGTTTGTTTTTATGGGATGTCTGATTTCGGTTTTCATAACCTTAATATTCAATCTCATATGGTGTGTACCCTTATGGTTTGGGTGACTTTTTGATTTAGCGGGATTGATTTATAGCCCATGTTGGTAGGCTTTATCAAATAATCATAAGGGGTTTCGATTGAAACTCATGTGTGAAAAAGTCACAATATGTTGAATCGTTTTTGGTTTAGCATAAAAACATATGTGTTTCGGGGTTTCAACTTTTGCTTCGCATTAGTTAAAACCGATTCAACCTTTCTATCGTAAAGGTTGCTATTGTACTCCCCAGAAAGATGCAAAGATGCGGAGAAGAGGATGCGGAATTTGAGGTAACGAATTTGTTAGTTAATCGTTTTCCTGTTTAAGAAAAGCCTGACTTTATTGCATATATTTTGCTTTTGCTTAACAAAATTTCGGTACAATTGATGTTTATTCCATTATTTGTGTATGGATGTGTGTGTGATTCAATTGTTTCCGGTTGAGAAAAACCATTGTTATCTTTCTTTATTGTTTGGTATCAATTGTTTAGGCTTAACGAAATTTCGGTGCAATTTCGGTGCTATAATGGCTATGTTTGTTTCAATTGCTTCCGGTTAAGATAAATAATTATGCAAGTTGATTTATTTGGTTTGTATGAATTGTTTATGGCTTAACAAAAAAATTCGGGATCATTTGTTTAGTCCAATTCGATTCCGGATAAGAGAAACTAAGTTAATTCTGATCTTAGTTAGACTTATCAAAGTGGAAGATTCAGTTATTCAAGTCTAATAGAATGCCTTAACAAGAATTACTAGTTAACTAACCTAGTACTTGTCTTGTTTAAAAGTGAAAGGTCTAAGTTATTGTTCGAATAATTAGAGCCTGATGAGAAAAATAAAGTTATATCTGATCTTTATTTTGGTCTTATCGAACAAGCGATTGCATTTGTGCAATCGGTTTAGCAAAAGACCTAAGGTGCTTAGTAAATTTTTAATTTGCTAAACTATTAGGGAAAATTGCTTCGGGCAATTGTTTCCTTGATAACATATCAAAATAAAATTACTTTGTAGTTTCGGTTTTGATATTGGTTATCTAAAATGGTATGTGAAACCTTCGTGCTTAACTCTTATAGGTTATGCAAGTCTTTTAGATTTGTAAGATTCTTTCGGTTTGTCTTTTATTTGCTTGTACCTTTGTCATTTATTGACAAAAATGGGGAGAAATATATGGAGTAAACAAGTGATATGGATTCACTAAGGAAAGGACAATGGTGCTAAAACGTTATATCTAACGAAAGAGTAAAGCAATGACTAAGGGGGAGAAACATATCATATGATCCTTGTAGTTATTTGGACTACAAAAAGGGAAATAACAAAGACGTGCAGATTGAAAATCTACCTATCTCACCTTTAGGGGGAGTATTAGCTTTGTTATTATAATGTCAACAACGGCATTTAAGGATTGAATTTGTGCAGGTTATTGTGCTGTTGAAACTTGGAATCAAGCGTATGTATAATGAATTCTTGTAATTTGTTTATGTATATGATGTAAGAGTTTTGTCACTAAAATTGACAAAGGGGGAGATTGTTAGAGCATTGCTCGGTTGAACCCACCAAGCGTTGGTATATCAAGTTTGGTTGTCATATTTTAGTGAACCAAAACTCATTTAAAGAGTCGCTTGATTATATACTAGAGTCAACTTCGTATAGGTTAGCTAGAAAGTTATTAGGATATGAGACATACAAGTATTACTCGAAGACTTGAAGAATGTGAAGAAGTAAAGAGATACATCGACGACATCATCCTTCCTCTTGAGGTTAGTAATATTTTGACTTGAACTGTTTCATTCCTAATGTATCTTTCAAGTCGTGCATATTGAAAACATAACTGCGAAGCTGTGAATGATTATACTCTAGTTAGACATAGTATTAAGGAATTATAATACGAAGTATAACGTTTATCTTTTGAACTTCGTATATAAGACATCGACATAATCGTATGAATGCTATTGTGATTATGTATGGGTATGGGTGAAGATTTCGTCCCTAGGAAACAATGTTTTACATTCGTTTAAAGGAAGTACATTCATAAACTTGTTTTGTGAATCGAAAGGGAAATCGCTAGGCTTATTGGTATTGTTATTCATTGCAAATCTTTGGATTACCAATATGTGTGGTTGAGTATAACCGATCATAACTTGTGTATATATCTTGGTAAAACTAATCACAATGCCTGACTTTTGTATTGGTATGACTTTTATTAGTGAAACCGATCTTAAGTAATCACCTGAGATGGTATGATCGATATTTTGTAATTGGTGTGACCAACTCTATACATTGGGTAACCGATCTTAGTAAGAGGTGTGACTGATCACAAGTATGTGGAATCGATCCTTGTAAGAGGTGCAACAAGTCTTAGTAATTGGTGAAACCGATCCTATGACTTGTGCAACCGATCACAAGTAAATACCATAAGAATATGGTAACCGATCCTGGTACATGGTTAACCAATTTTTGGAAACTAGTGTAACCGATCCTAGTACCCACATGGAGGTAGAACCAAAACTTGCTTTGGTTGAACCGTTAAACCCATGATTAGTGATTTGATATGATGATCAATCACATAGTTCTTGGAAGTCAAATGAACCAATTCTAAAGTTTGGCAAATCGGTTCCAAGATTGTAAATATGAAAAAGGATTTACAAAGAAAAGATGTCGACATACTTTGAACATGTGCAGTAATTCTTATCTATTATTGTTCAAAGATATTCCTTAATAACTAAAGGAAAATCCCGGATCGAAATAAATTTAGAATCTTTTAATTAAGGTTTTTAGTTTTATATGCTTTTAATTTCCAGCAATTAAATGCATATCTTTAGAAAATAAAAATTGGTAATCTGCATTTACTAATTGAAGATTTTCTACTGAGATTTCGGTCAAAATTTGGACAGAGCATTTCCAGGAATTATTAAAACCGATTTGGGGCTTTATTGCATATCTTTGAGAATATTCGGTTTCGGAAATTCTTTGGTGTCCAAAATTCCTTGGTCTATAAATATTGAAGTTTTCATTTCGAGCAAACTAATCCTCAGAGCCAGCAAAACTACCTAGTTGTGTTGTTACTGGTGGAGCCGTCTATTCGGAGAGGAAAGTACCCCAATTAGGCGAAATCTCTTACGACCGCTCGTTTTAAAGACTTCTTTGGGATTGAGAAGCTCTACGAGTACCGTTGGTGGGAAACTAGATAATTGTAGTTTATTATTAGTTTTCGATTGATTTGATTGACTAACGGTTGTTGAACTTTGATTGCACCTAGTTTTTTTATGCTTGAGAATCTTCTCTTCTGATATAAGATTCACTCAAACTAGATCGAAGTGTCGACGGGGATCTTTAGACTGTTTGTAGATCTAAAGATGTCTTGTGATAATCCATCATTAACAGACTCCGTTCTGTATGTGATTGATTACAAGAGATTCAAGTTGTTTGTGTGCAGGTGTTTATTGAAGATCTAAGAAGATTTGAAGACAAAGAAGATTTCTATTTGTGTTCATAATCTTTGGTGTGCACAAAACTTGATCGGTTGGGGATCCAACTATAATCGGTTTATCTTTGTGATAGATTGGATTGATTAGTTGTGTAGATCGGCATCAGTATTTAGTATCTTGATCAGATCCTATTATAGATTGCATAGTCTAAACAATTACTTTGGTAGTTGTTGAATAGATTGATCTAAAAACCCGACAAAGGAGTTTATTGGGATAAACGGAAGAGCCTTTTGTCAAACTCATATCACGTTGTTTGAAAAGAGTTGTTACCAAACAGATTTGTTGTTCTTTTACTATTTGGAATACGAACCAAAGGAATTGTTCCAAGTGTGTGACTTATTACAAGTTGGAGGCGCAGGGATACTGAGGGAACTAGGTGAACTATAGGTTTAGTTGCTTGGTCTCAAATATACGAAGTTGGTTTATATTTTATATAGCGGCTCAATTCTGAGAGTATTCAATTCTGGACAAGGTCCCGGGGTTTTTCTGCATTTGCGGTTCCTCGTTAAAAAAATCTTGCTGTGTCTTTTACTTTTCTATTTCCGCAATTATAATTATTTTATTATAATTAGAAGTAAAATACACAAACGTTAATTCCTAATTACTTGATAGCAATCCTATAGAGTTTGGTTAAGTCCGAACCTATTATCAAGTAATCATACTTCTTTGTTGTATTATCTCGATCTTGTATCCATAGTCAGTCACGTAAGTTATCTTGTTGTCGTATTGTCTCGATCACGTATCCATAGACGATCACACGAAGTGTGAACCGATTAGTTGTATTGTATCGACAAAGTCCATAGACAATCACTTTCGGAGAAAATACTTATAGGTGGAAAAGTTTTAGATTGAGGTATATTTGGGTACTCTCGTCTTTTCAAAGATCTTCTCAATGAGGATATCTTCTCCGAATAAGCAGTAGATGATGTCAATCACAAGCTCAAAGATCTTAAAACTCATGAGGGTTCCGAAGTGTACTTTGATTTTACTACGGTTTTGTTTTGCTTCTTAGGATTTTCATTATTTTGTCTAAGAAATTTCTTATGAGAATTTGTTCTTGTGTTTAAGAAGGATAATTAGGGTTTGGTATAGCAATTATTGTGATTACACATAGCTATTGCCAACGATTTTCATCTTGCAATATTTTTAGATTTATTTATTTAAATTCTAAAGTTATTTGGAAGATGATTTTTGCGGTATTCTATCTTTTTGATTTCTTATATTACAATTGCTTATGAGATATATGTGTGTTTACGTTCGTAAACTGTTCTTATCTCATATATGCTAAAAAGTTGAGTCTATTATGTCTTTATGCAAATATTGATAAAAGATAGAATGAACTCTGTGAGAAAATTCCGTAGTATTGATCTTTTCCTGATTCACTTTTATGTGAAAATACTATAGGCTCCGTAAGTTTTCTTATGTTGAGTGTTTCAGATTAAATTAATCAATGAGATCTTCTTGTGGTTAATTTATTCGAGTTTTATGGATACAAATCCATGTGATTTGTTAATATCCAAAGAAATCCTTCTTTTCTCGTAAAAGTAAGGTCGCTCATGTTGTTCTCTTGGGAATGACATCAAATGGGGGAGAGTTCTTAAATGAACTTGTGCTTAATTGCCATATCTTTGTGGGTAGTACGGTTGTCGAATAATGTAGGAGTTATCTTGTATCTTTATAAACTCCTTGATGAATACACTAAGTTTCTACTATGTGAAATCATCGAAACAAAGTTGATATGTTCTCTTTTAGTCATGAATTATCTCTATGAGAATTCCATTATGATTCCGTAGTTTTCGTACCTTTTCCAATTTATATTGACAAAAAGGGGGAGAATTATTTGGTAGTTCACACTACATACATGGTTTCCGGATCATAATGTAAGGGGGAGTGGTTTTCATTGTAAGATGAAGTATTGACTAAGGGGGAGTAATACATATCACCATAGTATTATTTAAAAGTTGTGATACAATTGGACTTTGATTCTATATAATAATACTATGACACTGTATAATAATGTTTGAGAACTCTCGTTTTCTTATTGTTATGGCTACGGATCTAAAACAACAATGATGCTGAGTTGAACACGTTCAGAATCGCTGGAGTACTTGGAGTAACGAAGAATTCGAGGAAAGTTGACGAGCTTAGGAAATCAAGCATGATGGGTGAGAAGCTACAAAGTTTATTTATTTTGTAATTCATATGTATTGATAGTTTTGTCATTAAAATTGACAAAGGGGGAGATTGTTAGAACACTGCTTGATCGAACTCGCAAGCGTTGATATCTCAAGCTTGTTTCTCAAGTTTAGTTGATCAAAACTATATACTTGATTTCTAGTCTACTTATAGCTCTGTCTCGGATTAGGATAGAATGTGTAGTTTAGCTTTAGACTTCACGGCGTTCACCAATTGAAGAAGAAGATCTACTGAGGATCTTGGAGGAACTTCATCAGCAAAAGGTATGTGTAGACCACAACTTATCTATCACTCAGAAGTCTATTCTATTATATCTTCTACCAAGACCAAGTCGTATAGCTATATAGACTTTTACATATACACATTTGATATTTCGGGCTGAGTTTATCTCGCTTATCTATTTCTCGAAATATGTGTTGGAAGCTTTTAGCTTTAGCTATGTTCATCGTATTGTTGACAAGTTTAGTTGGAAACAATTTATTTGTTGGAAACTAAATATTAAGTCAAAAGATGATCATGTGAAAATTACCTTGAATATCTTACATGATTTATGTGAGACCGTCATTTGATGTTAGCTCGGGAATTTTCTTATTAATCATTTGATCACTTGAAAATTAGTTGAAGCTAATGGTATGTGTAAGATTATCATTGTCGTCTTCTAAGGATGTTTCAATGATTGAAATAAGAGTTTAGAACAATTAACCATGTCTGGATACAACATGGTATGCATACCCCGTATGCAAATTGTATTGTGATGATTCAGGTCAGGAACTCTTGTTTGCGTACCTAGTCGGAGAACGGATTTACCTGAGAAGGTCCGGAACTCTTGCTTGAGTACCTAGTATGCAAACGGGTTTACCTGAGTTGGGTCCGGAACGGTTGTTCGCGAACCGGGTTTGCGAACGGCTTGACTAGGCCGAGGTACGGAGCTGCTGTTCGCGTACCCAGTTTGCGAACACATTGGTTAAGTTCTAAAATCGGTAATGTATGATTCTCATACTCATGAACTAAAACATTTATGATTTAAGGAATGCAAATTAACTTTGCAAACCGTGGCTTAATGTTCATGAATTGATTCTTGTATAAATACTTTTTATAATCATGAATCAAACCGATTTCGTTTCAATTTGTTCATGAATATTTTTATGAGATAGTGAACAATTGAACAACTCTATTGAAGCACAATTAGGTTCATTTTATTATCTATCATGTTTGATTGATCATCATATTTGATCTAAAAGTGTTAGATGAATATGGCTAAGCCAAAAGTATTCATATGGCTAACTTCGGTTAACTGTTGTTGAGCCAACCCAATATACACGTTTAGGTACGGTTACCCATATCTAAATATAAGTATTTTTCATTTGTGTGTAACAACCTAAGACCATCTAACGGTGGAGATTAATTGCTTAATGTCTAAGCAGACTTATCTTGGATCTTAAATCAGGAGTTCATCTAACGGTGAATATCAATTGCTTTGTTACTAAGCTATCTTAGACTTGATTGTAAGCAACCCTGATTTGAAAGACTATATAAGGGAGAACTCTAGCATCTGGGAAACCTAATTCCGACACTTTTGTGTGTCCTAGTTGCAAACTAGAGTCGATTCTCCTTTAACCTAGGTTTTCCAAAACCGTTATTAAGTTAACGACTTGAAGACTTCATTTAGGATTCGTGAAGCCAGATCCAACTATTTTCTCTGTAGTTGCGTATTCTGATCTTACTTGTTCTATCCTATTGAGTTTTATCTTCTCTAAGATTACTCGAGATTTATCTCTGATAGGTAAGATATAAAAAGTAATCACAACAGTTCTTCGTCTCAGACTCTTGTGATTCCATAATAACGTATTCTATTAATCAGTTAGGTTATTGTGATGTGACTAATATTTCTAGGCTGCTCTTCGGGAGTATAAGACCGGATTATTAGTTGGTTCCTGTCACCTTGATCTTTGTATCAAAAGACGGAACAAAAAGAATAAAGGATAGACATATCTGTGGGAGACATATTTGTTTACAAGTCTTCGATTTTGGGTTATAGCAACTCTTAGTTGTGGATGAGATCAGCTAAGGGAATCAAGTGCGCAGAATCCGGCGTGGTTCTAGAGGCGTAAGGAACGCGACTGTACCTTAATCGGTGTGAGACTTTGTTAGTGGTCAACTACATTCCAGTCTGAAGTTTACTTGTAGTAGGCTAGTGTCTGTAGCGGCTTAATGCAGCGTGGTGTTAAAAACTGGACTAGGTCCCAGGGTTTTTCTGCATTTGCAGTTTCCTCGTTAACAAAATTTCAGGTGACTGTGTTATTTCTTTTACGTATTATATTTGTTTATATAATTGAATATCACAGGTTGTGCGTAGTTCAATCAGTTGATAAATCCAACCTTGATTGTTGGATATAACTTGATTGACACTTGGGCATTGGTCTTTGGTACCGTCCAAGTTATTCTCATATCAATCAGTCTCACAAATTTCTATCCTGTTGATTTACTGATTGTATTGAAAAAGAAATAAAGCTCTCTGATATCTTTCTTGATTGAGTCTAACTTTTAAGTTGGTTCTCTCGGAATTATATTGGAATTTAGTCCATACAGATTGCCGAAGAAATATTGGGTGTGGTTGTTACACCCCCGCGTTCAAGTGTGAAACTGACAAAGAAGTTGAGTCTGAAACTGCTAACAAGTAGAGGTATGAAGAAAATGATCTCAACTTACATTTTTTTCATTTTATGTATGTGTGTACAAATATGTACACCTTTGTGATCTCTTTTATATTTGTGTACATACTTGTACACCACTATACAACTTTGTACACCCTTAAAAATTCTTTAAAAATTACATTTTTCAGTACTCCTCTGTCAAAGACAAATGAAATCCTGAAGATAAAGAAGACTAGGTGCACCTTATTGACCAGAATGTGATGGATACAACTTAAATTGCCGAAGAATCATTTGATGAAGCTATGATAATCTAAGTTCAAGCCTTATCGTAGCTGAATCCTGAAAGCATGTTGCCGATTGAAGAAAAAGTGCTTTTACTAACACATGGAGAAGATACAGAGACGACACCTTATATGACAAATAAAGAAATGAATGTCATTCTAGAGAACTTGTCTGAAACTATGTTCATGAAGCTTGAAATGGGCTGTTACAAAATGGCACCACCTAAAGTGAAGGAAAAGATGGCAACCATGATCCATAATGATTGTCTGAGCTTTTCATTATTGAGCCAAGAGGATCTTAAAGAAGAATCAGTCGCAAAAATCATTATCAAGTGAAGAAATACGAGAAAGGATTATTGCTGAAGCAGTGCAGTTCATCCAAGAGAATCAAATTTTTTTTTTCAACAGTCAAGAAGTTGCAGAACATAAATCAAAAAAGACCCCAAGAGCAGGGAAAAATGAAGGAATCAAATATGTTGAGGGGAAAAGCGGCTGGCAAGTTATCCAAGACACCACAAGAAAATGGAGTTTCAAGAAAAAAAGCTAGATCCCGACTTCACCGAGGCTACAAACAGACCATTTAGGATAAAAGATGATCAAAGGGGCAAGGGAAAGGTACAAGAAGGAGGCTATCCTGCACCATTAAAGAGAAAGGACGATGACTATCATCCTCATGCACCATTGCCAGATATTCGTTAATCCCCACTATACCAAGGCATGGAACAAGTAGAGGACAAAAAAAGGATACAAAAGTTCTTTGACTATGCAAACCTGGGGTAAGTTCACAAAAAACTACCTTGCACTCTCCACGTGATTGAATATTATAAAAATGTCATGTGCACCACTATGTACACCATGTTAAAATCTAACAAGATGATAATTAAAACTCAATACTGAATTCTCATTCATTCTGACCCCACAAAATGCTGATGTGGAGAATTCTGGTGAGAGTATTGGAAAATTGAGCTCTCTCATTCATTCTTGGCAGTTACACTTCACAACTTATGCCGCTTTCCTTCGAGAAAAGAAAAAAATTAACCCCCATTTACTCGATCCACTTCCCAATTCCCACTTTACAGAGACGAAACTAATCTCCACTTCTATCTGTTCAAAGAAGAAACCTTTGATCAAAACTAATCCCACTACTTCTTTCCGGTTTTCCGTTCTTCATAGTTTCTTTCTTAGAAATTGACAGTATTCAGTTGAGCAGGGATTTTTCCATTTGAAATGGTATGGCCAAATCTCAAAAAAAAATTCCCCCTTTGTTTTAAGGATTTTTGTCATGTTTTGGGTTTGGATATAGGTTTTTGGTGATTTTGGTTGGTTTGCAGGAAGACGGGTTATCCACTTCTCTTATAAAATTTACACTCTTTTAATTGTTTACAAGAGGTAATTGTTTAATTTTTTTGTTTGTTAAATATGATTTAAAATTCATCAATTGAAATTTTGGGTTTTTCTGCTTTTAGTTGAAACTATCATCGGTACATGATTAGTGCTTCTCCCTGTTATTGAACTATCGTCGGTATAAGATTAGGGCTTCTCCCTACTATGCAGATCTGTTTTTGCTGTTGCACTTTAAGTATTCGTGAAATTGCTTTAGTAGAAAAATGTTTGCATGTCATATGATTTTGCATCAGTCTTTGTATTTGGTTCCAGTATATTTTTGCAGGAATTAGATGACTTACAGAAACCAACTTGAAATTCGAAAAGGTCAGGAAAACCAGAGAGTTAACGAAAGATATCTTGACTCTTAACAGACATCTAAAATTCGTACGCCTGGAAAAAAAAACGATAGTTAAGGAAGGATATCTTGAATTTGTAATATATCTGAAATTTGTAACCTTCCTACCTTCTTGAATTGATAGCCCTTCAACTAATATTTGTTGTGAATGTTCATAGGTTACATAGTCAATGAGAACATGGAAAGCAGTTGGTTCCAATTGTTTCATTACCCATTGAATATTCTCTGTACCATTCAATGGTCTTCAATGGTAATATTTTCTATGTACCTTCGTACGATTGAACAAAGTAATTCTCTAAACTCTTCTATATGCTTTTTTATTTCCGTTTTTTCATGGAACTTTTAATGCTTAATTTTCTTTAATGTAGATTCAGTTTGATTAGACACTATTTATTGCAAATTGATAAAAGTCTTTAAATTAATGGAGAATTGAGGATTGTGTTGATTTGAGTCATTTGACATCCTGACAGTACTCGCAAGTCGCAATTAGGAGCTGGAGGAAAAGCATCTGGATAATGTTAAAGTTTATAAATCTGATCCAGATTTTGTCGACCTTAACTAATGAAGGTAATAATATCTCACACATATTTTTATATGTTTGCTTGACATACCATATTTTTATATGTTTGTCGACTCTTTAATGATGAATATTTAGACGTCTTTTCTACTTTATATTGAACGATTTTTTAGGGACTGCTCAAAAATGGAGGGGGATTACTTTGTGATAGGAATGTCTACCCTATATTTATAAGGGGTGTCCTAAAGTATGGAAATGACTAACCTACCTTTAACCTAATTAAAATTAAAACTAATTTATAAATATACATCTAAATCATTAACAAAACAAAATCAAAATCAAAATTATAACAAATCCATTACTTTTAATTTTTCACAAATCCGTTACTATTAGAGGGTTCATTTTCTTCTCTTCTTTCCGTTTCATCGTCTCGATTCAAAAAAAAATCCACAAACCCATTACTTGGTTGAAAAAATGAGTAGTAATCATCAAAATGAGTTGAAAATGGAAGTTGCAGAGAGAAGTTCGGTTAGGAATTATGTGAAACAGTTTGTCGAACTAGCCGAACTCAGCTTTAATGGAGTTTTTTCTTTCAGAGAAAAGTTCGGTTACCTCGCAAAAAAAAAATTCCCAGCCGAACTTTTAGTTCTGTTACGTCGCAACTTTTTTTTTCTAGCCGAACTTTTCTCTGAAAGCAAAAACTCCATTAAAGCCGAGTTCGGCTACCTGTGTCTTCAGAACCATTAGCCGAACTACACTTGCAGATGAGTTCGGCTACCTGTTCTTCAGATGTCGTAGACGAACTTTATTTACATGGTCGAAATCAGTTTACAAATTTTTCATTTTTTCGAAAGTTTTTGCCAATTCAAGCAACATTAACTAAATTTGAAGTATACCTAAGTACCCAAAACCCTCATTTTGAAATCAACCATCTTAAAAAAAAAAAAAAAAAAAAAAAAAAAAAAAAAAACCTTCTTCTCAAAAATTATTCTTTTATAAGCACCCAACTAATTAATCTAACCTCACTAATTAATCATTACACTAACACTAACTATTCAATACAATAACTAATTTAATTACCAAGGCCAAGTTTTGTATTAAAAAAATTTAGATAAGGGATGACCCAAAATTACTCAAAATATCCACCCAAAAAATGAAGAGTAGTTCCCCTCCATTTTTGAGTAGTCCCAAAAATCGTTCTTTATATTTAAGGTGAAACCCAAAGAGTAATTATTTTTGAAATCGTGGAACATTATCAATTTTTAGAGATCATAGCCAAGTTCAGTGAAAAATGTTCTTTCACGGAGTATTTTGCATTCGTGGAAGCTTGAATACGTCATGACACCTTAGTATAAGCGGACATATTTTATGCATATCCATTACATAATTGTTGAGTAGGAAGTTCTGTGTGTTGCATAAGGAATACACACACAAGGATTGCACATCATTATAGTTGTAAAAATACGATTTGATCCCTTTAAACTCTCGCCAAGTTGGATGAGATTTGTTTAGATGGAATTCGTATTTAGACTTAAACTAATTGAAACTCTGAGTGTGTTTTGCAGGTGTGTCTCGCATGCGTTTTCGCTAGGTTATTATATTCAGATTAGACGAGCATCAAGAAATAATACAGCTACAAAAACTTTTTTTTTGCCAAGTCCAATGTCTTATTTCAACAAAAAACACACACGTAATTACAAGAATTAGAAAATGAGGGGCTCAAGGCCCCCCACCCCCATAGACCAAAGGAGTGAAAAAAAGAATAAAACACATAAGAGTTCAAGAACCCTAAACAAAACACATAGCTAAAAAACAACTAAAAAGAAAAAAGAAGAAAAAAGACTACAAGCCTAAATTTCTTCACTTCGATAGAGTTCTTTCATACACGCCTCTCTAAAAGAGTCATTTACAATGAATTCTTTTTTGAAAGCTTCATCAGTAGCCAAATCAAGTTAGTCATTGGTTCGAAATAATACAGCTATAAAAATTGATATTCACTGGGTTATATGAACCATGTTAGTCATTGGTTCGAAAGAAGTCTTCATTGCCATGTTTACATAAGTATCGAATCCTAAACAGCGTTAGGGATGATCCATTAGGATGATACTGTGAAACTCTCCACCAGTTTGGTTCCATCTAACTTCTTTTACTTCAGATAAATCATTTTAGTTTAGATTTTTACACTGAGGAAATGGCAAGATAACTTGGTTTTTATTATGTTGCTTTTATGTTGGTTCTTTAGGAAGTTATATTGCAAGAACTGATAGTTCCCTGTTCATGACTTTCATTTCATTGCAGTGGGTGGATTTGACAATTTAGTTGCTTGAAACATGTCGAGTTCAACAATTACAGTTCTTAGCCCTTATTGTTAATCATTACCAATTCTGTAGTTTAATCATTCTTTCTGGCACCAGCTTCTCTTTACAACAACACAACATCACCCACCTGAAGCTGTACGAGTCCAGTAGATTGAATGTTCACCACCATTACATTGCATACTACCAAAAATTTCTCTCACCTGGACACTACCACCAGTACTTTCAAATAGAAGCTCCTTCTTGCACACAACAGACACCAGTCCACTCTCAATACCACCACTATCAGTTCACCACCAGCTCGAGGAGTTTGTTACCATCACGTGTGCCACCAGGTGAAAGTGGGATGGTGGATCAGGAACGTAACCTGCAGATGATTCCGATTTATAATTAATACATAATCTCAAGCCATGGTGAAAGTGGACGATCTCTCATTCACGGCATACACAATTAAGTAATTCTGATTGAAGTGCTTTCTGTATGTTCTGATGTGGAACATCGCAATAGAATTCTATTTAGTTACTTTTCTTCTTGGATTTTTTTGCTATAAAATTGTAAGAACGACAATGGCTATATATGTACCTATCATATATTGCTTCTTGAATAACATTGAGTTTATAGTTCAGCAGGTTAATGTTCAATCATGTTTTTTGATTTTCCTTTTTTAACAGTAGTAATATTGCCATTCTGTTCCGATTATGTCCATATACAGTTTCATTTTTGTTTCTTTTCTGCAATCAGAGTGTACAAAATAAACAAAAAAATGATCATCATTCCGGTGCGAAGCACGGGTTACTATCTAGTTTCCTTTATGATTATGCAGCATTGTAGCTAGGGAAGTAACGAAACTAGAAGAACCTGAATTGAAGGAAGATATGTTTATTGTGGGACGAGTACTGTGAGAGGTGATGTTCAACAAAGATCTGTATCAAGAGGTATTGGAGTTCACGTAGAAATGCAACTGTCAAAGATAGTTTTCGTCCACCAGATGATCAAAATCACTTGAGCTATGAAATAATGGGTCCTACTGCATGTGTAAGTTTCTCAAACAAATCAAATGTCATATATAATTCAGTTTACTTAGTGGATACTTTAATTTTGTGTACATAATTGTACACCTAATTGACATGGCATGTTCTTTGTGGTTGTACATGTTGGATTTCTTTAGGTGTGTACACAGTTGTACGCCAGTATGATATATGATTGATACATGGTCTGTTCTATATTGGCATGCATGCTTGGTTGTTAGATTTATTTGGGTATGTACATAGTTGTGCACCTCATGGATATATGGTCTGTTTTTTAGGCATGAATATCTGATTTGTTATTTTTTTTGTAGGACTGTACATATGCTTGTACACTACTGTGTTATCTCACGCGTATATGCACTGATTTATGTGTACCTAATTCATCTATCTTACCAAAATATTATTGATTGCAGTACTATGTGAAACATAATATGACCAGTATGATAAAAGATTTTGTGGTTGATTTCGTATGGAAGATGCTAGAGAATCTAGAAGTTCTAATAATCCCCATGAATCATTCTACATAGATAATGAAAGTAGGAAGGCACTGGTCGCTGTTGAAATTTGATTTTGAAGCTCTTGAATGGAAGAGGTATAACTCCTTGCACTCAGAATATGAGGAGACATACAAAGCTTATGCACATCAAATGGCAGAGACAATGCTATTAGAACTCAATAAGAAGAAAGTGTTAATGGGTCATCCACCTATAGAAGAGCATGAAATAAACGTCATGCCATGCTCGACACAAGGAATCAACCCTGAATTCCTTGTCTACACTTGTTACTTTATGAAATCAAGTCTCAAGAAAATAAAAACTATAGAAAGAGATGATAAGAGGGGGGGAACACATTTGTCAGCAAATGAGATTTAAGATGCTTGCCAAGATGATGAAACCCCACGAAGGTTATGCCAAAGTGTGGGACGATGCACTATACAAGGAGTGACGTGCAATTAAAGGTTTGCCAACATTGAAGAGGAAGAGGATTTTTTATTAAACAAGATCACTTTCTGAATTGCTTCAAAATATTTTTAATCCTCAGAAAAAAAATTTGTTTAAGATTTATCACTACTATAAAGACTTTGAATTAATCTTATTAATAGTTTGAATATCGATGTTTTGAAATACCTGTAGACTTGTGTCAGACTTGCAAGTTAGAAAAAAATGTTATTAAAATGGTGATGATAATGTTTCTTGTTAATCAACAACTTCTCTTTCATTTTATCAAAGATGTTAAGGTGTACATGATTGGGCACATCTATTGACAGGTTATTACAAACATCCACTATTCAATTCTTTAACATGGTAGAATGTGAGTGGTACATGTACAAGTAAAATCCAAACTAGATATTTAAAGAAAAATTGCATACTATCATTGTAAAAAAGATAAAGGTGTATATAAACCAACACATGTACTGGCAGGTTCGAAAACTGAAGTGTACATGAAGGTGTACATAATGGTACACATGTACTGATAGATTTTTCTAATTATCCAGTCCTGCAGAATTGAAAAGACATTAGCAAAATGTAATTATACAGAATTGAAAAGGCATCACCAATAATAAAAAACCAAATACATAGAATCTTTCTAAACAAAATAACATAGAATCATCCATTGTACAAGAAGGTGTACATAATGGTACACATATCATGACATGTAAGAAAATTAAAGTGTAGAGGAAGGTGTACATAATGGTACACATGTCATGACACTAATTATCCAAGCCTACATAATTGAAAAGATGTTACCAAAAGTAAAAACCAAAATCATGGAATCTTTCAAACAAAAATAACATAGTAAAAAGCATCAATGAATGGGGCAGGTAGGTCTGTTGTGATGACCAAGGGTGAAGCACTTTTTGCACATCATAGCCCTTGTTTGCTTCTCTGAAGCACTCTTGATACGCTGTGTTCTTCATCAACCAGGTGGAGTAACAAAAGAACCAGTGGCAGAAATTGACATACCTTCACCATTAGCAGTTTGAATGTAGTCATAACCATCATAGGTAGTGTAGTCCTCAATAGTTTTGGTTTCATATTTAATGTGTTGATCTGCACCACTATTAGTATACCAGGGATTCTCATAAAAAATACTTGCAGCAGCGAGCATAGCATGAAGATTCCGAGGAGGTTGTCTACCTTGATAAGCAAAACTTAATTTGTTGGAACATTCAACAACAAGATGACCAACCTAATTGCATATCTGGTAGGTTGGTTTGTCACTAGAGAGTGCAGTTAATTACTAAATTGTGGTGGTGGTGGGATTAAGGTGAATGTAGGTAGCCTTGATGAGTAAGAATGAGAATAACCTCCTATGAAATTAGGATTGAAAGGTCTTCTGCCTATGTAGTAGAAACTATGACCACCTCTCATATTAGGATTATGAGTTCTCTATTGAGTAGAAGCAAAAGATGATAGTCTAACCCTTGAATATATGCTTTCAGTCTCAAGAATGACATATCTATACCTAGATTGTATGACAATTCTTTATTAAGATGAAGATTGTGAAGTTCAACAAAAGTAACTGGCGGACTTCTGGTACGTATAGATGTAGCAAATGGGATATAATCGGAGGATAAACCAGATAAAATTGTAACAACAAGTTATGTATCATTGACAATAGACCCAACAACAACAAGGGCATCAGATGTCTTCTTGATTTCATTTAAGTAAGTAGTGATAGAATAATTACCTAATTTGATAGATCTTCATCATTCCAAGTAGTGTATTCAGGATTAACAATGTTGTTGTTGGTGTTGTGACGATTGGCAAAACTCATCAGTACAAGGACAAGCACCCAGTGATTCAATCAATAGCTTTATATTTTCTTAACAAAACAAGAACAATAGATTTCCATGTAAGATAATTGTCATATTTGAGTTTGATTGGGATGATATTAATGAGTTGATTTAACAGAACTTTCAAAATGGATTTAAATTAAGTTATTATAGAGAATAATAGAAGTTTATATTGAAAGAAGAAAGTAATTGATTGATGTAGAAAATTAATGAAATTTGAAATTTCCATTAATGGAGAAGAAAGAATTGGATCGAGAGATTAACTCTGATCGAGAGGTTATATTTAAACTCGAAGCTAAGGCTGCACAAGAACCGAACCGGTATCGGTGAACCGGAACAGAACCGAAAAACCCAGCCCGGAACCGGTGTATGGACAAGGGAATGAAGTTTAAAACCGGTAGAGAGATCGGTTGTATCCCTATTCACGGCCAAGACCGGACCATAAGAACCGGTTAATATCGACCGTCTATTTGATTTAATCTTAGCCGTCTATTCTAGGTGTTATCTATCGGTCACTCGCTCTATCTCACAGACAGTTTGTGATTCTTTCGTCTTCGTCTCTCTCGAGTCCTCTCGACTCTCAACTGAAGAAAATCAATCAGACAGTTTCATAACCTGAGTTCACTTTTTCTTCACCACCTTCTTCATCACATCGTTCACTTCTTCTTCACCAACCAACTGAAGAAAAACAGTCAAGGTGATTCTCTGATTTTGGGGTTTATTTGAGATCGATTTAGAGTTTGATTGATTAGAGATTCAATCAATTAGAGATTAGAGATTCGGATATTGATTATTTGTTTCTTTTTCTTCAGTGATTTCAGAAACTAATTGCATGTTCCTGTTTAGGGTTCTCATTCAAATTAGAGATTAGAGATTTAGGGTTTTTTCGGGTTTTTGAGATTTGGGTTCTCATTCAAATTGACATTTGATCAGTAAAAGAGTTTTGAAGCCATTGAAGAAGATTAGTTCCTGTTTTGCGGTAATCTAGTTTTGTCTTGTTGTTTGCTGCAAGAAGATTGGAGATTTGTTCCCGTTTGATGAACCAAGTTTTGCTTTGGAAATGTTTGGCTTGTTCATAATGTTGAGCCATGTTGCTTGTTAACAACATTATATTTTTATCAAGGTTATGGCAGGAGTTCTATCACCCTTCCTAAAGTGGTTCATTGGAGGCAGTAGTGCAAAAGGTCCAAGGAATCTCAATTGTGTCGTACGTTCTCCATGGAGCACAGTTGATATTGTTGGCCAGGTGAGACTATCTATCGAGAATGCTTGGACTCTGATCCTATGGCATTATAAACTATAAGCTGTGTTAATTTCTCAGAAACTTGAGGTCGAGGCTCTCTTTCTCGCATCCCTTTTTCCTGAAACTTGTGTTTTTACTCGGGTTGAACTGCCCATCCTATTCTTATCTGGATTGCAAGATGAGATGGTTCCTCCACCTCACATGAAGACGCTATATGTGAAAGCAGCCACACGTAATAAGAATTGTATTTTTGTTGAATTCCCAAATGGTATGCATATGGACACTTGGGTGTCTGGTGGAGATCTCTACTGGAATACAGTGCGGCAGTTCTTGGAACAAAACGCCTCAGGGAAGAAGCATAATATTACGCACCAGAGTGAAAATGGTAATTTTTTATTCTCGACTGATAATTAAATTCCCCTCAGTTATTGATTTTCTTAAATCATTATCATTGCAACCATCTTCTTAAATAGATCATTATTGCGCCTATTACACTATCTTATTTGGCCTCTATGTCATTGATGTACAAGTCTGGGTAAGGCCAGATAATGACATGACCACATTTATATATAATTAAACATCATTTTCTCCAAACTTCATAATATCTGGAAGAAACGTATCGAAGTTTAGTTAATAATATATTCTTTTATTTGATGACAGTTGATAGATTTCTTTAGTATTCTATTATTTGACGATTTTATTGCTAAATCAGATTCTGAGACAAGAAGATGACGGGCGAGCAGTAGACAGATGGACTTGTGAAACTTACCATCCATTGTATGAAGCAGATGATTTTTACCTGTTTTTTAAAGGTTGTTGGAGCTGAAAACTTCGCCTTGGCCTTGCTGCTCAGACTTGGGTTTTCTTTCTCTATTTTGTGTGCTGATTCTTTCCTACATGGTTTTGGGTTTCACTTTTGATATGTACACAACAACTATTAGAAAATTGTGAACTAAAGACCTGCAATAAAAAAAAAAAACTTTTATCATCTTGTGTTTAGTCCCATGTATGAAATAAGAAATTTGTTCTTAGAATTGCCATTTGGTTTGGCATTGCTATTGTAGTATTTGGAACTTGACCTCAGTGTAGGTGCACCTAGCTGTTGGCTCGATTATGGCTCTTCGGTTTCACGCCAGTGTTCGTTCAAGTGTTGGATGTACTTGTACCTGATTCCAAACATCAAGTCTCAGTAATGCACTCTTGATCAAACCAAGGGCCAAGATAGTAAAACCCCAGTTCTGCATAATCACTTAATCTAATCCGTCCATTTTAAACTAATCACTACTTAAGATAATTTACCAGCCGTTAATTAAACTATCCTCTAACGGAATCTCACCATCCATCCCTATAATAAAAAAACTAATCTACGTCACACACCACCGGAGAAAAACAAACTCCATTTCTGTCTTGTAACCCATACCGTCCATCTCCATCACATCTTTTATCAAACTTTGTTAAAAAACGTGGGTCCCATGTTTGCAGAAGAGATGGATACCAGATGGACCATTGTTTCCGTCTCCACAATTGTGGACCCTTTAAAAGCCAGTCTTCTTCGTTTCTAAAGAAAAAAAATTACTAGTTTATTCTCTCTCTCATTCAAAACTCCATGGAGAAACAAAAATGATAGATGTACCGAAGTGATACACTTCGATTTGTACCGGGCACTAATAACAGATGCCCCCTGCTAAACTCCGGTAGTGGCGGCCCCATCATCTCTATTAGAGCTTCGGGGCAAAACGAATTGAAAATCTCGGTCAGTCTATCATGACTGATGGAAAAAGCGATTCACTTAAATCTCCTGAGAGCAGTGGCAGTGTAAATTCGTCCATAGATTATCAGACGCCACCGTATTATTCATCACCATCATCAGGTTCATCACCATTAAGTGGTATTGCTTCTTTACAGAGACGGAAACCTCCTAGTTTCCCGCCAAAATCATCAATCTATAATCCAGTTTTTTTAACTCCTCCTCCTCCTTCATCTTCTTCTACTGTACTAACACTAGAGGAACGAGTATTTTATACGAATCTCTTGATAGAGTACAACAAATTGAAGAATCTATATGCATTATGTTGTACTTATTTTGAAATGTCATCAAACGATGAAGAAATTTTAGAGCATGAAAATGGTACTCTACGAGCAATTAGGATAGATCTTCAAAATCAGTTATATCTATTGAAAAATCTGATAGAGTTTTTGTTTTTTTATTTTTTTTTCGTAAAAGAGGCAAGCCTCATATATTCATTAAAAGAGCCGATTCAGGATCGGAATCGTTACAGAGTTTCACTGGATTTAAAATACAATCATCAATGTCAAATTTTCTCACCCAATTCTTGACCAACATTCCTACCATTACAATCACCACAGCCAAATCAGAATTCTAAGAGGATAAATCCACTTCAATAGGCCAAAATTGTTGTTTAAAACAGATTTGCATCACTGCCTTCCAGCACAATGGGATCTTTGGAAGATCCAACCAGAGTTTTTCATTTTTTCGTAAATCAGAGTAACCAAATCTAAAGTAACCAAAACTAGAGTAATCTAATATAAAGTGAAACGGGTCTTCAAAGTAGCACAAGTCTTCATAGTAACACAGGAGCTCTGGATCTGTTGGAGTTAATCGTAATCGGTCTGAGTTGGTCCGAGTCGGCATGGGAGTCTTAGTAGCAGCAGTTGATGAAGGTGTAGATGGGGTTGTTGATGTTTAAACTGTTGTAGATGTTGAAGATGTTGCTAGCTTCACTCTTCTTGTTGTTGATGGTGTCTCCATCAGATGAAAAAGATCTTCTAGAGAGAAAACAGGACAACACCCTTTGCTGATAACACAAAATCAACAACAGGAACTTGCTAGAAAAGATAAAACAACAATCAAATCAAAAACAAATCACCCAAATACCATAGGAACAACCTAGATCTAGAACTGAATAGAAGAGGAAACAAGTAACTAAGGACAGATAAACTAAAACTAGAATTAAATAGAAGGTAAGCAAGAAGAGAAGTTGTTAGATAGGATGATCTGCTCAGACCACCTCCCATGGAGACGATCTGAGCAGATGAAAAATCTAAGTTTTTAGGGTTTCTGGTATTTTTTTTCTAAGTAGAGAGAGAGAGAGAGAGAGAGAGAGAGAGGGGTGAAAAACGAGCGAATTAAAAAGTAGAAATTAACGTTTAATCCCATTTTTCCTGGGCTTTGGACACTCTAGTCCTTCCCTCCCAAGCCTAGTACACGGTAGTCCAAAATTCCTCTGCATTAACATTCTAATCCAAACTTTGGATGAGTTAGTCCAAATTTCAGCCGATTAAAAAAATACCACCATTTTATCTTACCTTAATTAACCTTCTCAGCTTTACGTGTTTATTTTTTGGATCTCAGATTTTTTTTGGAGAGAGAGATAGAAACAAAGGCAATTTAGAGTTGTTGTTCTTCCGCAGAAATTCATTCTTCAGATTAGTGCTCTAATCCTTTCATTTTATGTAATTTGATTGATTTCCCCTTTACTTCTTATTCGATTTTCTAGATCGGAAGAAACTGTTGTTATCGAACAATTATTAACCCATGGAGAATGGGGCGATATGGATGTGGATTACAATGATGATGACAATTATTATCGAACAACAACACCATTTCTATCTTATTGGGGTTTAGATGATACTAAGGATAAGGAAGAAATCCATACCCCTGTTGTAAGTATTACTGTTACATATCTTTAATTTGTGTATGTATGGTGTTTGTTCATAGTTCTGTTTGATTGATTTGTGTATGTGCAATCTCACGTGAATTAATTATGATGACAACATCATTTTTTATCAGTTTGAATGGTCAATTATACCATTACTTTTGTCAGCTGAATGGTCCATATGGATTTTTGGGTTAATAGTGAAAACTATATTCATGAATAAAAATTAATAATAAGAATATTCAGTTCAATTAGAATTATGTGGCACTGAATTTGTTTCATCTTCATCATGTCTAGGTGTATTTTGTCCTCCCCGGATATGCTTTTATACATGCTCATGCTCCTTACACATTCCTACAAAATGGATTATTCCCCCTAACAACAAGTTACAAGGAGAATTTGAGCTCATAGGTACCCCACATGTACCTAGAGGGTTGCCCAGATTACAGTCACTTTTGATCATAATTTGTAAATTGACAATTTAACATTCGTACCAAAGGTGATACTAGTGCAATTTATTTATTGTTTTCCATTTTTATATGATGATGGTGGTACCTTTTTACAGGAAAAAGCTATTGCTTGTTTGAATCAAGGACCAGGGGCTTGCTGCTTAATGGGTTAGTAAGTAGTCTCTTAACTCTCATTTGAGATTGATACAAGTGTAGGTATTTTCTTTGCCTTATGTAAAATGAACACATAAAAAGAAATGATACTTTATTTATATAGTATGTGTATTTTATTGTACATTGTTTTTCCCTATCAAAGATTTGTTGGATCCAATTGACATTATCTAACTGTGTGTGAAGAAACATGAGCCAAATATGGTTGTAAGGTATGCACATCGTTGAATATCTCTAACATTAATTTCTTAGATGCCGACTCAGTGATGCTATGAGCCACTGACTATTATGACAGAAACTACATGTGTACATATTAGTACACTGACAATTTAAGTGTACATTGTTGTACACATGTGATAGAAATTACATGTGTACATAATAACACACCTGTAATACAAGTGTACATTGTTGTGCACATGTGACAAAAATAACAAGATGGTGGACGTATATCGCATAAGCTTATGTATGTGTTAATTTCTTGTTAGTATTACGGTTTTATGGAGGTAAATATATATGTGTACTTTAGAAGTTTGTTAAATGTGAAATATTTTGAACAAGATAGATTCATTTGTGAGGTGTTTCGGACAAGACTAGTTATTGAAGTTTTGTTGTTCTCTTCTACTTGTTACAGGAAATTGATGCTATTGATGATACTGATCTTCCTCCAAGATATGTGAATAACACAGGTCTTTCTGCAAGAATTGGAAGGATTAATCCGGACTGGTTCGATCCTGATCAGTCAGCTGAATGAGACTTTCATCGTGCAATGGCTCTTGATGGTAGTGAATTTTTAGAGGTTAGATTTTTTACGACTTTAGTTTCCACTCCTGCAGAAAATATGTTGTCAGCAAGCAAAGGGTTGTGAGGCAGAAAAAAAGAGTTTTACTTGATAAACTTACCCGATATTCTACTGCTGTGATGATAACTTGTAAAAAAGATATGAACGACGATACGCAAACAAACCAATATAGATGTAAGTGCCGGCAGAAAAAGTGAGGTTCGATAACAATTTAGATGCAATGAAGATTTCTCTTGGATTATGGTAAGTCTATTTCTTTGCAGTGCGGACATGATGAATGGGATAGTTATGAACTCATCAATTTTGATACCAAGAATCAAAAGACATGGAATGTAAGGAGTTAATGTTGACTTGTTAATGTGTACATAATTGTACACATATTCATTCTTAATGTGTACATTATTGTACACCTATTGATCGTTGATGACACGTACTTGTACACCTATTGATCGTTAATGTTCATATAATTGTACACCTGTTGATTGTTAATTCTGGTTCTAAAACTTGGTATAATCTGTTTATCTGGGAGTTGTACAGTGAGGAAAATAATCTTAACTTTCTTTGAATGGTTATTTGTATTTCAAGTGTTGGTAAGTTGAATTTACTCTTTCGATTTGACTAGGAATAAGTTTAGTCTCGAAACCAAGTCTACCATTGTTGTTGCGTGGGCTACTAGGAGTTTGGAAGTTGAAGTTAAAATAAGCAAACCTCATATCTGGGACACTTTTGGTTGAGAAAGGTTAGTATTTTTTTTTTAATCTTTCGTTGTATGCAAATATTTTGATTATTTATCAAAAAATAATCAAAAGAGTGATAAATAATTGTAACTGTGTAATCAAGTTAATGAAATCAGAATTAGCGCAGCTTATTAGAAAACTTAGTAGTAGGAAAGGAATGTTGTAGCATTATGTGCACAGTCTAGATCCTAACGAAGTCAAAGGAATTTGCATATACATAAAGTTGTAAGTTAGTTATTCGTAAATTACACGGTATCATATCTGTCTTTGTTATCTAATATACTCCTTGATTAGATTTGAACGTCAGATACTAGCATTTGAATTGGAAGAAGTTGCACATGATACTAGCATTTGAACGTCAGATGTTAATTTAGGAGGTATAAGACTGATAATTTGTTGGGACATAACAAGGTCTACTTGATTTTTTAGGTTTTTGTAAATGTGTACATAGTTGTACACCATTATCATGTCTCATTGATATACGGTCTATTTTATGGGTATTGATATTGTATTTTCTAGGTTTTGGTAGATGTGTACATAGTTTTACACCATTATCATGTCTTATTATACGCCTGTTTTATGGGTATGGATATTGTATTTACTAGGTTTTTGTAGATGTGTACATAGTTGTACAACATTGTCCGGTCTCATGGATATATGACATGTTTAATGGGAATGGATATTGTATATTCTAGGTTTTTGTAGATTTGTACATAGTTGTACACTATTATCCCGTCTCATGGATATACGGCATGTTCTATGGGTATGGATGTTGCATTTTCTAGGTTTTTGTAGATGTGTACATTGTTGTATACCATTGTCCTGTGTCATTGATATATGGAATGTTCTATGGGTATGTATGTTGGATTTTCTAGGTTTTTGTAGATGTGTACATAGTTGTACATCATTGTCCCGTCTCATGTATATATTGCCTATTATGTGTAAGTATTAGAATTGCAATTGTTTAGTAAATCACTGGAATGTAATATGGGTATGTATGTTGGATTTTCTAGGTTTTTGTAGACGTGTACATAGTTGTACACCATTGTCCAGTCTCATGTATATATTGACCATTCTGTGTAAGTACTAGAATTGCAATTGTTTAGTAAATCACTGTACTGGGATGTTTTGAAGCCATATTAAGTTTGTGCAGTTAGGCCCAAAGGGATTAAGTCAGTAAACTTTAATCATTTATTTGCTTTGTTTCTTATGTGGTTGGTGGTGAAAGGTTAATCACTTCTTTTTCAAGCTGCGAATTCTTATGTTTTATCGTTTTGTCATTGATGCAGGTTAACTGCTAAACCAACCTCTGCAAATACGACTATTAATCAACTAGAGCTCTTGGCGTGGTTGATAGTTTTGTCAGTCTGTGTAGACTAGAGTCTGTTGGCTACCAAGGATGTTGGATTTTCTGGATTTTTGCAAATGTGTACATAGTTGTACACTAATGTAAATTACAAAATTTAAAAACTGAGAATTATATGGTCATATAGGTACTCTTTTTGTACCTCTCGGAAAGAGCTTTCCGAATATATAAAGTTTGCAAATTTTGGACAAACGGTTCAAAAGATAAATTGATTTTTAATTATTTTTATAGTATTTAAAATTGCCGACATCACCATGAGTCATTTTGGACTAAACTGTAAATATTTGAATTAAATTGTAAACCGGGAAGGTTATATGTGTATTTTCCATATTTTAAATAACTTTTGGACTAAATTTTACCTAGTCAACTCGGGATGGACTAATCCATGTTTTTTGACTCGTTTTTGGACTAAACCTTATTTTTCTCAATTAAAAAAGACTCAACATGTTGGTACAAATACATTGGCTCCTTCTTCCAACAACCGACTTCGTGTTTCTATTACACCATTCGTTCAGGGAACTGAGGTAAGAATAACCGTTCCCATGGCTCAATTTTAAGTTTACTTGAGCTAATTTCTGTCATGTTGATTTCTGAATTAAAATGAGATTTGTATTTTGGATTCACAAGAAGATTTATTTGTTTAGATTTGATTAGTAATATATTGTTGTATGAATGGATCAGCAACGAGTGCAGTTACCTACTCGTCCTGCTGCTGTTTGTGAGAGCAAAAATGTAGGAGTTGATGATCAAAAGAAAAGGGGCCCACTCAGAGATATATCCAATCAAATGTCGAAGATGCGATGATGAAACACGTCCGGCAAAGAGAAACGTTATTCAGAGTAAATTTAGGGATCAATATCAGTATAAAGACAGAAGAAGCACACAGATGTATAAGTTGAGACTAAATTGGGATAACTATCGGGGGGAAAGCCACTTTTATTAGAGAAAAAGCCGGTTTTTGGGTGGATTTGGAGAAAACTTTCCCCCTAACAATAATCATTTGTAGGTCTTCCAATGGTGCGGTTGGAACACTCGTCACAGTAGAATAGATGCCCCCAGTGGATTCAATATGCAACAGCAAAATGAAAAGAACGGGACAGTAATCACGGATATTCTTAATGCCTTCCTGATTAGATATTTGTGTGTGATTGTGCTCCATGATCAATGCTTTCAATATTCTAATTTTGTAAAACTTTTAACACCCTGAATGAGGCGTGCATATTCTTGTTCTTTCTCGTCAACTTCGTTTCAATCTATTTTTTTTGGCAGTTGCTCATGACATAAGCACTTCATGAACCTTGTGCAAAATTAAAACCTTCATTAGTTCATTAGATCTTCGGAAGATAATAATTACAAGAATCATCCATTTTCCACAGAAATATGAAGAAATCAATTTATTCATAGCCTATTCTTTGTTTTGAAAACTGGAACTTCAGTACTTCACTATTCACGTGTGCACCTTTGGGGATGCAAACAATCGATCAAGGCAAGAAACTTTTTGTCTCTATGTTTTGGCATTCTTGTTTATAATCATACAGCACATTGACCTTTCACTGTTAATCATCTATTTTATTAATCCACCCCAAATTTGGCTTTCCCATTAGTAATAGTAGTTTTTCCCCTATTAATTATCTAAATTGGGGTTGACAGATTTTTTTCGTTTATATAGGAATCGTGTAGGTTGGATTTGGTATCGTGATCCATTGATTTTATGTTTTGTCTTTTTTTCGTTGTCGATGGATTTTGCTATTCCTATAGTGAAATTCACATTTTAGGGGATATTAGCACACAACCCTCTACTTATATCCTTTTATTGTTGATGGACTATCAAAGTACATAACACAAATAGAGCAGAAAGGATTATTTGTTCGTTAAACTGACTGGGATATTAGCACACAACCCCCTACTTATTTCCTTTTATTGTTCATTCTCATGGCAATCTGTAATGTTGAACTTTCTTTTCTTTACATAGTAAGACTCTTGGATTGAACTTTCCTTATATAGCGGCTATTTTTTATGCCTTTTCTTCTTCTTTGAAATAAAAAGTTGGAGTTTATTAAATTGCTGGTCTCTTTGATTTTATTTATTTTTCATAAGTCCTCCAAACATTCATTCATAAATCCGATTTTGGTAGTCGGAAAACCTTATAGAGTTTTTCAAGTTCATGATACAATCATTGAATCTATAATATCTCCCCGAATTTTTTCCTAACAAATCCGCCCCCACAAACGTTTTGACCGTTTCAGAATTCCGAGAGGACCAAACCACATCAGGTGGCCAAACAATCCAGTGAAGTATAGTTTGTATCACTGCATAAAGCAGCAATGGGATCTTAATAAGATTCAACCGAGTTTTTTTAGAAGCAATAACCACTTCCGGTGGCAAAACTAGCCAATCAAGACTAGATTGCATCACTGCACACAGCAGCAATGGGATCTTGTTTAGATCCAATCGAGTTTTGCTAAAGACATGTGAATCAAAGTAATAACAACTAAGATTATCAAAGTGACAGTAACTAAAGTTTTCAAAGTAATAGGAACATAGGTCTTCTGAATCGGTAATAAGAGGTCTGAGTCGGGCTGAGTTGGGATGAATCGGCATGGGAGTCTTCATAACAGTTGCTAGAACAAATGATGTTGATGGCGACCTTGATCTTGCTGTTGGATTTTCTGTCTTTGTTTTCGATGCTAAGGTTGATGTCGTTCTTGTCGCTGCAGTAAAAGATTTCTCTGCATTGAAAATCATGTGGCAACTCTTGAACAAAATTTTCATAGATGAAGCAGACAGGCAAAAATCTAAAGAAAAGTAACCTAAATCTAAACTAGAATAAGAAAACCTAGAACTATTGCTGTAATCAAATTAAGGTAAGATAAATCAAACCTTAGATAAGAAAACAGTAAGAGAAGAGAAAATAGGCAGAAAAACAAGCGAGAAGTACCTAAATCTATCAACAAAGTAGAGAAAAAGTACCCCAAAATAAGGAACAGATGAAGAAGAAGTTTTTTTGGTTGTGGTCGGCTCAGATCCGCTCCATGGGAGCAGATCTGAGTCGGAGGCAAAACTAGGGCTGCTGGTTTTCTCTTATCGGAGGATTTTAGATAGAGAGAGGGGTTTTTAAGTTCCATGTACCAATTTCTCTATTCAAAATAGCTATACATGTGATGAATTATCTAGGCTAGACTGGTTAATTCAGTTTCATATAGACAAGTCAATACAGGTTCTATTATTTCCCTTTTCTTAATTTTAATAAAGCTTGCTATAAGATGTTTATTGTCTGAGCTCGTCGCCATATATCTTATTTTTACAGTACACTAGTTTCTTCCCCAAGTTAATTGAAGTATTACTTGTGATGAAAATGTAGCCGTAACTAAAAATTGTGTTCCAGTTCATAACTACTAAGTGGTGACGTGATAATCTTCACCACTGTTTTACACATTTTATTCACATCAATCTACTACTTTTTGAGTTTCAGTGATCAAGTACTACTATTTCTTTGCCGGCATTTGGGTAGGAATAGGACAGTATAATTACTTTTTAGTTTACATAATCACTGAGATAGTCAGGCTTACTCAAATTCCAAGAGCAAGTACTTATACTAATTTTGGAGCTTCTAATATTGTGCTGATTCTTCTGCTCATGGACACCATCTGTAAATAATCAAATTAAAAACCTAATATTATCCTCATTTGCAGTATACTTGATTTCGATAAAACTGGAATCTTAGTTAATAATGAACGAAAACTGGTCTCACTTGTGCTAGATGCATGACTTGCTTGCAATCACCAAATAAAGTTAGCACTTGTGCAAGATACACAATCACAAAAACAACCGACTAGACATGGGAGTGTGAACCAAATAAAGCAATAAAAAAAAATCAGGTGCATATGAGTGCAAGAACTTAAAAATAATTTTGGTACATGCATTTTACAGATGATCTTCTTAATGGGATTCACTAAATGTTAGTGGTGTTATCAATCTATCGAACTATACCTACCTAAAATTGTACATTTCTGGGTTGGGATTATATTCTTTGCATTTTATTATCAAAAAAGAGAATCTACAATGTTATTTGTGGTGCTACATAATACATTACTAATATTGTCAATGGTAGTATATAGAGATTCAACGCGCTTAAACTACAATGCCATCTGTGGGAATCGAACCCACAATAACATGGTTGAGAACCATGTGCTCTTCCATTTGAGCTAAGATAGCAAGTAACATTCACCGACGTAATTGAGAATTAATATAGTCAACACTGTGTTGATGACTCATAAGCATATAGGGATATCAAGAAGAGATTTTACCCAATCCTCGCTTGATGCACACATAATACCCCAACAACATAAGCCCAGGTCTACCTTGTCTAAAAGAATTAAAACAAAAGTCATACACGATGCCACCACACGTACTCGCAAAGGTTGCAAACAAAATGGATGCATTAAACAGTGAGGAAATCACCATGTTGTTGATGGTGGTTTTTAGTTCAGGGCTAAAGATTGTAAAACCCTGTATTTAATGTACCGTCATTATGTAAAGAGACGGAGCCATTTGAAGTAATGAGTGCCTAGCCTTTTTACTTACGCAAATATTGAGCAATTCAATATATTTACATGAACTTTATCCAGAATGGTACATGTAACAACAATCCCAAATATTCTGTAAATTTCAACATCCCGCCTGTATTATTCATTAATGCAAGGCTCATTGAATACTTTCATGTGCTATGTTCCTCGGCTGAACCCTTAATATGATATGACATGACAATTAGTGTTCACTCGCAGCTGAGTAGCATCAATTTCCCAAAGTATCAAGATTAAGGTCTGCATGAAAGTACTCATTCGGAAAGCATGCTGCTCTCTGAAAATAAAATTTAAAGAACTCTGTGTCAACATACAGAACTCACCGAATTTAATCAATTTTGTGATAATTCAAAAGATTCAAATATTAACCTAATTAATTTGCAAAAATTAGGTTTTTTGCGCTTGCCCAATATCTCGGACCCTGCTGGTCGAAACTAAACCTAGGCAAGCTAGGCAATTAATCCACCATGGACTAGTAGGAGCAAAGTCCTACCAAAAATCAGAAAACAAGAAATAAAAGAGGAGCCGCAGAAAATAGGAGCAGCAATAAGAGGAGGCGGGCGTGTCCACGCCACATGGCCGACCAGTTCACCCTAGCGGGCGCCACCTGCAGATGGCCACGCCCCCATGTTACTCTTGCCGGCCCTCTTTCCCATCGACCAATCAGGTCGCTCTAAATACGCTGCACGCACTTGGAGTGTGGTCGGGCCCATGCTGCTTGCCGACCCCCTTTCCTATCGACCAATCATGTCACTTTAAACCCTCCACACGCATTAAATAAAGCCAAACTGCGCTAACACCTAGTGTCCGTCGTGTCAACATGGCTGCCATGCCAATTAGCTAATCAACCTGCCAAATCGCACCGGCATGCTAATTGGCAAGCCATGCTATTCCAACGAGGTGTGGCCTTGATCAACGGCCACACCCTTTTCCACAACGAGCTGTTACCATGATCAACGGCCACCCCCTTTTACATAAAGAGATGTGTCCATGATCAATGTCCACCCCTCATCCATAAGGAACAATCGGCCACGCCGCGGCCTACCCATATGGCTTCTAAACGATCACACAAAGATTGGACGAACAACTAAGAGCATTTGGTAAACAATTTTAGTATGAGCTACATGCTAAAAGTTTCATACGGATGTCTATCATAACATACTAAAAAATCTCATCAATCGGATTAACGAGCTAAAAGATACATCTTAAAAGACGTGCTAGGTCATGGCTGAAAACTGACAGAATTCCTCCTGAATTCTTCCTGAGTTTTTACTGTCGGGCTGTTTTCACCTCCTAATTCAAAACCTAAATATTTCCACGCGGGAAGATAGTAAATTCTTTTATAATAGGAATGGAGGGGCGGATCATCAAAATCCGAGTTCGTATGAGAATTTTACAGCAGTTTTAGTGAGTGTCTCACATCTGAATTTTCTGATTACAAAATTTCATGAATTAACACAAACTTCTGCAAATCATCTCATCCATCCAACTTGGCTAGCCAACTTAACCGGTTTAGATTTAATTTGGGCCAACCAATAGGATGTCAAAATGGCTACCAGCCACCATTCTCCTATAGGGACCGATCACCACATCTTTAATGTACATAGATAACTCATGGAAGCTACTCACACATGACGACCCGCCACCTAGCTTGCACGTGATTGGTCTGAATAACTAGGTCTTGCAAACAAGACCCATTCAGCAACCTACTGCATATTTTCCACGAAAATACTAGAGACATCAAACATGTCAAAAACTGGGGGATGTTCATCAGGTTATTGGTCTGGCGGTCTACAGCGTGCGGCGTGCAACACGCCTATTAAAAGAAAGTGTCAGGAAAGGCGTGAAGTTAGTGATGATAGATAAGTAGTGGGACGAAACCACCTAGTCTTCCCCTCATAGTGGATACGTGGTTTTCACCATCCTGCACGATCCCACTCCTCCATCACTCAACTATTCCCAGTTCCTATGAGATCAGGGTACGTGTAACTATGACTGATATAAATAGGTTTTCAACCTATTTCAACCAACAACACAGTTTTGGTTATCAACACAAGTATCCGGAAAACACCAAGAACTGATAGCTTACATTCTGCGAGCCAGTTCCATATTCTGATACAAGTCATAAAACAGCCACACCTTCAAAATTCAATATTTTTGATCTCAACACCTTCTTCTCTTCCCTCCCTAAGATCAACCCTTCTCCTTCACTTTGTGGACGAACAAGACTGGAACGGCCATTTCTTGGTTTAGGCCAGGATTGTACAGATTGATCTCTCGAATCTAAAGTACTCCCGTGCAGTGCATTTGTTTAGGGTTTGAATTCGTTTCTCATCAACACACCTAAATATACCAAAATCAGCAGAATCAGTTTTTACCCCAAAACAACTGGGACCACAGTGGGAGATTAATCTCTCGGTTGCGAAGCCAATTTATCAATTTTCATTCCAATCTTCCCAAACCCAAGATGGTGGATCTTAGGTCTAAATTCAATCATTAACCAGAATTCACTTCAATCACCAATCCCAACTTTCCGCTTTATGAGTTACCTCGGCCATCCCAAACACTTCCAAAGCCGACAATGCTCGAAATCCAATCACCATGGAAGGTATGGCAAAAATATTAGAAGATGTTGTCGCAAATCAAGCTGATATTGTGAAGCTGCAAAATGAGACGTTTTGGCTCTTAAAGAGTATGGCAAACCGGCTGTAGCAAGAGCCAGCAAACATTCGCTCGGAGAACACTACCAATTTCAGAGATGACACAAAAAATGTTGAATCATTGTTTGAGGTCTGTGCCTCTGCCAACGACGACGCAGACAGAGTATGTGGACGTATCGAACGAGAGCAAAAGGGAATAACCAACACCAATGTACCGTCCGCAAGCGCAGTCAACACATCCCATGTCGTTACATCCTCTAGCACCAACACCAGCAGCATCGGAAGCATCCCCTTTGGCGTGACGCCTCCTATTACCAGAGCCAGAGCCGTCGCTACTCCTAATATTTCTTCGAGCATGACGCCTCCAATCATCATCAGGGCTGCTACCACTTCTTTGTCAGGACGAAAGACTGGAGGAGCCAGAGGAAACCAATCTCCCATTACCATTATCGATTTAATTGAGAGACAAGAAATTCTTGCAAAAACTCAGATGGACATGGCCACAACTCAGAAGGAGCGAAACAACGAACATCCGAATGATTATGTCAAGGAATTCAGAATTCAGGCGTTAGATTGTTATGATCCAAATGTGACTGAACATCAATTGGTGGAGTTGTACATTAATGCTTTATGGGGACTCTGTTCACAAAACCGTGCAATTTATGATGGAGCATTTGTGTGAGATTCTATATTTTTTCAAGGCGCAGCGCCGAGATATATTTTCAACCCTCAACCGTTTTATGTCGGGAAGGTGATTGTTTTCAATTGGAAAAGCTACCCCGAAATCCCAGTCTCTCTTGGAAGGTACGGCTGGTAAACGTAACTGGGAACTCCTTACCACTACTCACTTGAAAGGTGTCGAGTTTGAAAGCACACTGATTGACGCGGCCTTTAACTTCAACATTGTCACCATCAAGACTCTGAGAGCTAGAAGTTGCTCACTGCCCGACCATTATCGAAAACTCAGAAGGAAGGTCCATAGATGCCTATGGGTACATTAATCTCGAAATCATGATAGGAGATGCCCTAACACACGCCAAGTTTCATATTGTCAAGGAATACCCGAATCATGATATGATCCCGGGGAGCTCATGGATACATAGCTACAAAGCGAAAATAGGAGTATGTTCCCTGCCAAAGTCTATACCTGAGAGGGTATCCAACAAGCCGTCCAATCCTGAAGATTATTTGTTGCCGTATGGACAGCTCTCAAATGTGACGCAATTGCCTGGAGAGAGTGTAACTTCGCAGGTTCCACGAGTAAGTCTTGTTGAACAACTCTCTTTACAACCGGTTATTGTTCGTCCCATCAAGACCTGGGGACTTTTATCCGTATATCAATCCGTCGTCATCACTAACGCCTGATGCTGCTTACTCACAGGAGAGCTTAATATACCCAAAGCCCAATCATGCGCGAAGGACATGCCTAGCGGAGACAGAGCTAAGTAATTATCCTTAAACTAAATGATTTATATCTATTAGGCATATCAAATAAATTTTAAATATCCTAGTGTTGAGACTAAGGGTGCACACGGTACGGTTCGGCTCGGTTCTTGCCGAGGCCGAGTACCTGTACCTCCCTAGTCCCGGTTCTTAGATTTTGGACCGGTACCTGTATCTATGTCCTCGGTTCCGGTACCATTCGGTACAAGTACGGTACCAGGAACGGTTCCGGTACCAGTCGGTACTTTCTGTCAGAATTCCAGATAGAATTTCCTGTCAATTTTCCTGTCAGTTTTCCAGACAAATTAAGCAGCTTAAGTACCCGTTTTACTGAGCAACAATATATTAAGAAATATCTCAATCAAAGCACAAAGTAACAACTAACAAGTAGCAATAATACTAGCAAAGCAAAGTGCCAAAGTCTTGAAAATCTGAAAAAATAACAAGTAGCAAAGCTGCAGACTGCAGTACACAACAGGCAGTAGAAGCACACAGACACACACACACAAACAATACTACAATAGTCTTAACTCTTAAGTGTTACTGTCTTAACAACTAATAGTTGCAGTACTAAACACTACACTGAAGAAAATAAGAATTGAAGTGGTAGCAGTGGTGGTGAAGTGGTTGTGGAGATCTATTCCATGGCAGCACTGGTGGTGGCATTATTGTTGATAGGACCCAGTAACCCTGCAAAAAAAAGTAATAGCAAGTTAGCCAGTTAGTAACTATTACTAAAAAAAGTAACAAGGAAAAAGATTGGAATGAATAGAATATGTTACCTTCTTCAACTTCAACATTGTCATCTGGTATATAGTCACATAGAAGATCAAGTTGTATTGGCTTCCTTAGCCAGCTTTGTGTGCAAAGCAATGCCTCAACTGTCCTTGTAGATAAAGAGCTTCTACAAGGACTTAACACTCGCTTTCCTGTGCTAAAAGAAGATTCAGAGGTAACAGAAGACACAGGAATGGCTAGTATGTCCTTAGCCATATGTGCAAGTATCTTATACTTGTTACTGTTGGTCTTCCACTAACCCAATAAGTCAAACTCCTCATCACCATCTTCTCCTTCACCTTCTTCAAACTTGTCTATGAAATACCTATCCAACTTTGTTTTGCCCACATCATCATTTGGGTTGATCTTATGCCTCTTACTCCTTGACATCAACTCTTTCATACGACTTGTCCCTACCCCTTGTTTACTTAACACTGATTTGACTTGTCCCTGCATAGAAGTACTGGACTCCTCCTCATGAACTGAATACACATCCTTATATTCTTCAAATAGAATCTTAAAATCCAATAACACACTCCTCATAACAAGTTCAACCTTTGAAGACTTCTTCCCATACAAACACTCAAGAGCAAATTCTAGTCTTTTTTCTTTCTCTCTAGGATCCAACAACATGGCAAATTTTTTTGTAGAGTTCATCTTTGCATAATCACCCCAATATTTGTTATACTTCTTAAACATTTTGGTAGCCATAGTTGCAATAAAAGGATCTTCATCTACATTATCTCTAAACTCAACTAGTTGTTCAAAAATGAGAACTAATTGCCATAAGAAAGTATGTGTTGTTACCTTAGTTGAGGCTGAAAATGCAACAGTGGCATCAAAGAATACCTTCAAACATTTCACAAGGCCTCTGGCAAAGATCCAGTCCTCCTGACATGGAGTAGGTTTCTTCACTATTGCTTTCTTCTTCTTATTTTGTGCCTTCTTCTTGCCTTTCACATCAAGTTCTTATTCTTCTTCTTCTTCTTCACTAAAAACTTCTTCTGCTTCACCAACATTAACATCAATATCAAAATCATCAACATTGGGTAAATCTTTCTCACTGTCTTTTGGGAAATAAAACAACTTTTGATATTCCCTATCATACCTTTCTAACCTAGTGAAAGCTCTTTCATACACTTCTGCAGCCTCTAGCATCAAGAATGTGCTGTTCCATCTAGTCTTAACATCTAATATCAGTGCTATCTTAGACTCTATTCCAACTAAATTTGCACACTGCCTAAGCTTAGCCAACCTAGCTGGAGAACCCTTTATATACTTGACAACTGACCTGATTCTTGCAATTGATTTGTTGTAGACCCTTACAGCTTCTTTTACAACAAGTGCAAGTACATGAGCTGCACACATTACCTGAAAAGATGTAGATTCATACAAGTATTATAATTTTGTTCAAAGTAATAACTAATAAACACAATTCTAACTAGAAAGTAAAAATAAATAAATCATATACTTACATGCAAGTACTTAGCTCTCTCTTCTGCCCTTGTCATTGAAACAACACTAGTGGTCAAATAATCCATTACAATCTTGTTGGCACTAGCATTATCCAAAGTGACATAAAAAACATCTTTAAGCCCCCAATCTGACAAGCACTTCTCCAACATCTCACCAATATCAATTCCTTTGTGACCACTAACCTCAGAAAACATAATAATTCTTTTTTCTAACTTCCAATGCTGATCAATAAAATGAACTGTTATACAGATGTAGTTGAAATTATTTGGTGAAGTCCATGTGTCTGTTGTCAAACTAACCCTCTGATTGCTTGACTTGAAGTAATTTTTCAACTTATCTTTCTCATCTACATACATTTATAATAAACATCTGTAAACAGTCATTCTACTTGGTACAACAAATCTAGGCTCTAAGACATGCATCAATCTCCTAAACCCTTCACCCTCAACTGCTCTAAAGAACATCTCATCAATTATAATAAACTCAACAACTGCCCTTTTACATTTTTCTTGATTGAAAATAGTATAGGCTAACTGACTTTCCTGCTCACCCAGTGTCGAAGGTTTTAATGTCAGAGTTTGTTGTCCTTTTGGCTTTGGATTGTTAGGATTCTTCTTGCATCTGTTAAAGTGCTTCCACATTCCACTTGTACCATTCCTTCCTGTATGAGCCTTTATTGTCTTGTTGCAGTAATTACAATCAGCTTCTTGAACATTTTTCATAGTGAAATGTTTCCAAATATCAGATGTTGTCTTACCACCCATATGAGTAGAAGTAGCTTTTACATCTGTTGCTACTTTCTCTGGCTCTGCTGCTCCATCTGTTGGTTGGATAGAGGATCCAACAACTGTATCTGTAGCAGGTGTAGGTGTAGCAGCTGAAGTAGGTGTAGGTGTAGCAGCTTGACTTGATGCATCCATGATTAATCACTGAGAAATCACAAATATACATAAACATAAGTACACTATACACACTACATATACACAAACACAATGCACTAAGCCGCTAATCAAATATTAAAACCACTAAAACCACAAAGAATACCACAAATAAAATAAGAACTGAAAATAAAAGTGAATTTCATACATATAATTTATAAAGTTAAATACTGCAAATTGTTCATAAAGATTAAAGACATAAAACATCAAAGTTCAAAGTAAATACTAAATAGTAAAGCTGCAGTACACATTGCACATAAACCACTAAGCCTAAGTTCTAAGCATTATGTGAGCTCTGTTAGGATTAGGAATGTTGGTGCATCTCTTTAAGTGCTTCCACAATGAAGATGTTCCATTTTTGCAGATGTGAGCCCTAAATGTTTTTCCACAGTAATTACAAGTGGCTTCTACAACATTTCTCCTAGTGAAATGGCGCCATATAATGTTCCGAATCCTAGCTGGACTTGATGCATCCATGATTGATCACTGATAAACAATATATACATAAACATGATTTGAATTCACAAGCCACAACAACAACAACAACAGCATGAAAGGACTAAGTAACATGACATAGGCAGACTCTAATTATATGCATCAATGGTAATGTGTGCATAGTTGGACATAATATAACATGCCATACTAATTTATTTGTGCAGAAACTAATGCTCATAAAGGAACCTCAGTTCCTCACTCCATTAGCTTGGTTCAGAAATTAAAACTCAAGAAACAAATGAAATTAAAAGCATTCTGCATTCATAAAGTGACAAAAGATTACAGTATAACACATGTTCATGTTTGCAGACATAATCAAACTTCCCTCACCAATTAGAACTAATAAAGAACTTTGTCTGCTACATATGGACACCCCTAATAGATTGCTAGAGATTTCAGTTCACTAACCCCTCCTCTACCCATCCAAATGTCCTCCAATTCAACAGCCTGCAAGTCTGCAACTGCAGCAAGACAAAAGGTACACCTAGTTTTCGACAAATTATAACTCTGAGTTTACATAAAGATGTAAGGATTACCACACAGTCGAGCAGATTCAAAAGTTCAACCCATTATATGTATATTAACACAAAACATCCCAACCGCAAACAAAATCACTCTTGACTAATGCATCTAATCAAATACATAAGATCAAATCAAATCTCCACTACTCCTAATTCAGTTGAATCCATCCAAGATTATCAACGTAATTGACTATTTAACCCTCATTTATAATTACAAACCAAAAAAGTTTAAGCTCAATTCAGTTCACAATTCACTGTTCTATTACACAAAAGCTACAAACTTACACAAAACTAAGTAAAATTGAAGTAAAACATGAACATGTGTAAGAAGGTAAGATTTTTCATTCATTTTCCAACAGATCTAGATTTCATCTTACCAAATCAAGCTCAAATTAAAAAGATTCAATGAACCCAATAGTCCAAATCGAGAGGTGGTGTAACTGGTGTTCGTGGAGTTGAAGTCTTGATACAACAAAACTCTGCACATAATGTAAATCCGTCAATCACAGGCATAATAAACTTAAAAACAAATTACACAAAAAAGACGAAACTCAATATAAATGAAGCGAAAAATGAGATATTGATTTGATAAAACCCCTAAATGGAAGAGAAAGGACGAACCTGGTTTCTAAGAGTAAGAAGTCAAGGGATTAAGAAATTAAGAGATGGATCTAGAGAAATGATCGAAACAAACATATGTGTTAAATACAATAGGGATTTAGAGAATAACCCCCCACCCTGTAACTGGTGTGGTGTTCACTCAGAGAGAGAGAGGAGCTGCAAAGAAGATGGAGAAAAAAAGAAAATGAGAACTAGTAATTTTTCTATATATACCATCAACATATATTCAGATAAAATCCCCAAATCTAAGTGTTATTATTACTCGGTATAATCGGAACGGGATGGTACGGGACTTGAATAGGGCCGTGTACCTGTACCTCCCTAGGCTCGGTTCTCAGTTTTAGAACCGGTACCTATACCCCCTTCCTCGGTTCAGTACAAAAACAGGTACGGTTCCACCGGTTCCGGCACAGTCCAGTTTTCAGGCTCGGTTCCTGTGCAGCCTTAGTTGAGACGCGCTATTTCCTCAACACTCACTATTATGTTGTCAGGCATACTGCCTCAACACGATTTACTAATAGTGTTGAGACGTGCAAACTCCTCAACACTCACTACCGTGTTGCCAGGCATACTGCCTCAACACATCCTTCCTCTTAGTGTTGAGACGTGCAAATTCCTCAACACTCACTATTGTGTTGTCAGGCATACTGCCTCAACACGTTTTCCTCTTAGTGTTGAGACATGCAAATTCCTCAACACCCACTACTGTGTTGCCAGGCACACTGCCTCAACACATCCTCCTCTTAGTGTTGAGACGTGCAAATTCCTCAACACTCACTACTGTGTTGCCAGGCATACTGCCTCAATACATCCTTCCTCTTAATGTTGAGACGTGCAAATTCCTCAACACTCACTATTGTGTTGTCAGTCATACTTCCTCAACACGTTTTCCTCTTAGTGTTGAGACGTGCAAATTCCTCAACACCCACTACTGTGTTGCCAGGCACACTGCCTCAACACATCCTCCCTCTTAGTGTTGAGATGTGCAAATTCCTCAACCCTCACTATTATATTGTCAGGCTGCCTCAACACGTTTTCCTCTTAGTGTTGGGACGTACAAATTCCTGAACACTCACTATTGTGTTGTCAGGCATACTGCCTCAACACGATTTCC
>JAJJMB010017986.1:5821369-5860719 GCA_023531105.1 Papaver atlanticum | reverse complement strand
ACACTCACTATTGTGTTGTCAGGCATACTGCCTCAACACGATTTCCTCTTAGTGTTGAGACGTGCAAATTCCTCAACACTCACTACTGTGTTACCAAGCATTCTACCTCAACACATCCTTCCTCTTAGTGTTGAGACGTGCAAATTCCTCAACACTCACTATTGTGTTGTCAGGCATACTGCCTCAACACATTTTCCTCTTAGTGTTGGGACGTACAAATTCCTCAACACTCACTACTGTGTTGTAAGGCATACTGCCTCAACATATCCCCACCTTAGTGTTGAGACGAAGCAATTCCTCATCCCTCACTACTGTGTTGTCAGGCATCACTGCCTCAACATATCTTGGTGTTGAGACGCGAAATCTCCTCATCACTAACTCACGTTGTAAGGCGTCACTGCTTCAACACATCATAGTGCTGGCTCCACCACCTCAACACTCATATTTGTATTCAAGGATCAACTACCTTAACACTCATTAGTTGAGGCTCCACTACTTAAATACATCATTTTAGTGTTCTCAGCATCAACGTACTAGAAGGGTGATTGCTACTTGCATCGACGTTTCATTAAACGTGTTCTGCTTAAAGGCCAAGCCGACCTCTCTCTACTGGTAACGTCTGTTTACTCTTCTCATGAATTTTATTTTCATCTATCACCATCTAGTGCTTACCTCGCAACAATGTCACTAATACATGCTAAGCAGGGGACTTAATGTTGATGGTGGATTTTAGTTCAGGGCTAAAGATTGTAAAACCCTGTATTTAATGTAACGTCATTCTGCAAAGAGACGGAGCCATTTGAAGTAATGAGTGCCCAGCCTTTTTACTACGCATATATTGAGCAATTAAATATATTTACATGAACTTTATCCAGAATGGTGCATGTAGCAACAATCCCAAATATTCTGTAAATTTCAACATCCTGCTTGTATTATTCATTAATGCAAGGCTCATAGAATACTTTCCTGAGCTATGTTCCCCGGCTGAACCCTTAATATTGATATGACATGACAATTAGTGTTCACTCGCAGCTGAGTAGCATCAATTTCCCAAAGTATCAAGATTAAGGTCTGCATGAAAGTACTCAGTCGGAAAGCATGCTTCTCTCTGACAATAAAATTTAAAGAACTCTGTGTCAACATACATAACTCACCGAATTTAATCAATTTTGTGATAATTCACAAGATTCAAATATTAACCTAATTAATTTGCAAAAATTAGGTTTTTTGCGCCTGCGCAATATCTCGGACCCTGCTGGTCGAAACTAAACCTAGGTAAGCTAGGAAATTAATCCACCATGGACTAGTAGGAGCAAAGTCCTACCAAAAATCAGAAAACAAGAAATAAAAGAGGAGCCGCGGAAAATAAGAGCAGCAATAAGAGGAGGCGTGGCCACGCCACATGGCCGGCCAGTTCACCCTAGCGGGCGCCACCTGCAGATGGCCACGCCCTCATTCTACTCTTGCCGGCCCTCTTTCCTATCGACCAATTAGGTCGCTCTAAATGCGCTGCACGCACTTGGAGTGTGGCCGGGCCCATGCTGCTTGCCGGCCCCCTTTCTTATCGACCAATTAGGTCGCTTTAAACCCGTCACATGCATTAAATAAAGCCAAACTGTGCTAACACCTAGTGGCCGTCGTGTCAATATGGCGGCCATGCCAATAAGCTAATCAACCTGCCAAATCGCACCGGCATGCTAATTGGCAAGCCATGCTATTCCAACGAGCTGTGACCATGATCAACGGCCACCCCTTTTCTACAATGAGCGGTGGCCATGAATAACGGCCACCCCCTTTTCCATAAAGAGCTGTGGACATGATCAATGGCCACCCCTCTTCCATAAGGAACAATCGGCCACGCCGCGGCCTACCCATATGGATTTTAAACGATCACTCAAAGATTGGACGAACAACTGGGAGCATTTGGTAAACAATTTTAGTATGAGCTACATGCCAAAAGTTTTGTATGGATGTCTAGCATAACATACTAAAAATCTCATCAATCGGATTAACGAGCTAAAAGATACAGCTTAAAAGACGAGTTAGGTCATGACTGAAAACTGACAGAATTCCTCCTGAATTCTTCCTGAGTTTTTACTGTCGGGCTGTTTTCACCTCCTAAACGAGCTCAAAACCTAAATATTTCCAATTGGGAAGATAGGAATTTTATTTTGATAAGAATGGAGGGATGGATTGTCAAAATCCGAGTTCGTATGAGAATTCTACATCAGTTTTAGTGAGGGTCTCAGATCTGAATTTTCTTATTACGAAATTTCATGAATTAGCACAAACTTCTGCAAATCATCGCAGCCATCCAACTTAACCGGTTTAGATTTAATTTGGGCTAACCAATAGGATGTCAAAATGGCTACTAGCTACCATTCTCCTATAAGGACCGATCACCACATTTTTAATATACATAAATAGCTCATGGCAGCTACTCACACATGACGACCCGCCACCTAGCTTTCGCATGATTGGTAAGAATAACTAGGTCTTGCAAACAAGATCCATTCAGCAGCCTGCTGCATATTTTCCATGAAAATACTCAAGATATCAAACATGTCACAAACTGGGGGATGTTCATCAGGGTATTGGTCTGGCGGTCTACAGCGTGTGGCGTGCAACACGCCTATTACAAGAAAGTGTTAGGAAAGGCGGGAAGTTAGTGATGATAGATAAGTAGTGGGACGAAACCACCCAGTCTTCCCCTCATAGTGGAGACGTGGTTTTCACCATCCTGCACGATCCCACTCCTCCATCACTCAACTATTCCTAGTTCCTATGAGATCAGGGTGCGTGCAACTATGACTGATATAAATAGGTTTTCAACCTACTTCAACCAACAACACAGTTTTGGTTATCAACATAGGTATCCAGAAAACACCAAAAACTGATAGCTTACATTCTACGCTCCAGTTCCATATTCTGATACAAGTCATAAAACAGCCACACCTTCAAAATTCAATATTTTTGATCTCAACACCTTCTTCGCTTCCCTCCCTAAGATCAACCCTTCTCCTTCACTTTGTGACCGAAGCAAGACTGGAACGGCCATTTCTTGGTTTAGGTCAGGATTATACAGATTGATATCTCGAATCTAAAGTACTCCCGTGCAGTGTATTTATGTAGGGATTGAATTCGTTTCTCATCAACACACCCAAATTTACCAAAATCAGCAGAATCAGTTTTTACCCCAAAACACATGTATACTTTATAACTATTTATTGCAGAGTTTAAAATGTTCTTTATTTGTACAGAACTACAGGTCGGAAAAAAAAAAAAAAAAAAAAAAGATCATTGCTACCTTGCTTATGGAAACACCAAAATTTCCTTTTACTGCAAGTAAAATTTAATTATGACATCTTGAAGCACAACCCATTGTCAAAAGAGAAAAATACTTTCAATCCTAGCCCATACTTAACTTTAATTACCATTATTATTTCCAGGAAAAAGATCAAAATAAGCTCAAAACATTAGCAAGTACACCGAAAGAACATTAGCTAAAAATATCTTTTGAGATTGAAAAAGAGTAGCAAGAACCTTGGTCAACCTATATAATGAATATTGACTCATATATTCATTGGCAGAAGCCGAAATTATACAATGAAATTTTCTGTAGATATTAAATAGCAATACTTATAAGCCAACTGCACAGTATTATCAGAGATATAATTACTGCGACCAAATGAGGGGGAGGAAACATGATAAGGCGCGAGCCTAGGATATGTATGCACATATAATATAGGTATATATATACAAACTACAATTGAAAAGAATTTCAATTCCAGGAATAAAATAAAAGCGTGCTAACCTGTCTCGCATGTCACTGCCTTCCGGCATACCGATGGAGGAGAGATTGAAATTGTCATACAAAACAGAAATAAGAATTTTCATATAGGATTCGGGGAGCACTAAAATGGGAATTTTCATTTGAAAAACAGATTCAAAAGTATGGGGAACCTTGATAATACCCCAACAGTATGGGAACCGAATAATGAGACAGTAAACTTAACTTCAGCAATTATAAAATTACAAATGTGTTATACCCCTAATGTAACGTCAAACATTGATACAATAGGATAGGAGGAGAGGACGCAATTCATCTCTGATTCTGAATTTTATAATCTGAAACTTCGTTGGATCAACAATAAGAACTAATTGTTAAATTTTGGTTTAAAACAAAATCAAGAATATGAAAATTAGAATCGTGGAAACAATTATAAGTTATTATCAAGTTATTAATAGTAGAAAGGGTGAAGATATACTCCCTCATTCTTTCCTCATCCGAGTTCAGCAAACCCCTCTAAATCGCCTTCGTTTATTACTTTAGCCTTCCTTGCAGAGATATAAGTGCTTTTCAAAAACAGAGGTAGTATATACATACCATTTAATCACAAAGTACATGATCAAGTTTTAGCATTGCCCTTAATTGTATTGTATAGGATTTTTGTTGAAACATACCATGTATAGTATAGTTTTTGATTCCATGTAAGTATAGTGTGGTGCATGATAAGGATAATATTTTACTTGAGATTAGATTCACAAAAGAAATAATGTCTGACACTTGACAATTTGGATTATGTTTTACTGAAATGAGACTTATAGGTTATTAACTTAAAGTCGTAACCAATTTTCAATCCTACAGATCCAAGAGGTTTTGAGGGATTTTGGACTATACTGCAACCACACTACGTAACAACCAATCAAGTGCAAGGAACACGAACAAAAGAAAATAAAATCATGAACCAAACTCAAGTTTAGATTTATAAACAAAGTAAGAAAACAAACCCAAGTTTGAATCCATAAATAACTTGACAGATAAATAATTAATGCCTCTGGAAAACTCAAGTTAGGATTTATAAGTGAAGCGAGAAACAAACCCATATGAATCTACCGTTTAGATTTGTTAGAGCATTGCTCGGTTGAACCCACAAAGCGTTGGTATGTCAAGTTTGGTTGTCATATTTTAGTGTATCAAAACTCATTTAAAGAGTCGCTTGATTATTTACTAGAGTCAACTTGTTATAGGTTAACTAGAAAGTTACTAGAATATGATACTTACAAGTATTACGTGAAGACTTAAAGAATGTGAAGAAGTAAAGAGCTACAATGACGACATCATCCTTCTACTTGAGGTTAGTAATATTTGACTTGAACCGTTTCATTCCTAACGTATCTTTCAAGTCGTGCATATTGAAAACATAACTGCGAAGCTGTGAATGATTATACTCTAGTTAGACATAGTATTAAGGAATTACAATACGAAGTATAACGTCTATCTTTTGAACTTCTTATATAAGACATCGACATAATCGTATGAATGCTATTATGATTGTGTATGGGTATGGGTGAAGATTTCGTCCTAGGAAACAATGTTTTATATTCGTTTAAAGGAAGTGCATTCATAAACTTGTTTTGTGAATCGAAAGGGAAATCGCTAGGCTTATTGGTATTATTATTCATTGCAAATCTTTGGATTACCAATATGTGTGTTTAGTATAACCGCTTATAACTTGTTTATGTATCTTGGTAAAACTATTCATAATGCATGACTTTTGTATTGGTATGACTTTTTTTAGTGAAACAAATCTTAAGTAATCACCCGAGATGGTATGATCGATATATTGTAATTGGTATGACCAACTCTAGACATTGGGGAACCAATCCTAGTAAGAGGTGCAACCGATCACAAGAGGGAATCGATCCTTGTAAGAGGTGCAACAAGTTTTTAGTAATTGGGGAACCGATCCTATGACTTGTGCAACCGAATACAAGTTAGATACCATATATATGTGGTAACCGTTCCTAGTACCTAGTCAACCAATTTTTGGAAAGATAGCGTGACTAATCTTAGTACCCACATGGAGGTAGAACCGAAACTTGTTTTGGTAGAACCGTTAAACCCATGATTGGTGATTTGATAGGATAATCAATCACATAGTTCTTGGAAGTCGGATGAACCAATTCTAAACTTGTTTGGAAGTGTGGCAAATCGGTTCCAAGATTGTAAATATGAAAAAGGATTTACAAAGTAAAGATGTCGACATACTTTGAACATGTGCAGTAACTCTTATCTTTTATTGTTCAAAGATATTCCTTAATAGCTAAAGGAGAAACCCGAATCGAAATGAATTGAGAATCTTTTAATTAAGGTTTTTAGTTTTATATGCTTTTGATTTCCAGCAATTAAATGCATATCTTTATAATAAAAAAATTAGTAATGTGCATTTACTAATTGGAGATTTTCTACTGAGATTTCGGTCAATATTTGGACAGTGCATTTCCAGGAATTATGAAAACCGAATTTTGCTATTTATTGCATATCTTGAGAATATTTTCGGTTTTGGAAATTCCTTGGTGTCCAAACTTCCTTGGTCTATAAATATTGAAGTTTGCTGATGTGAGTTTTAATTGTAGTGAAAGTGGTGGTAATAGGATTCGATTCTCGAACTTGTGAAGGATTCTTTTAGACTCAAATTAACTAAAATAAAATTGTATCAAATTATAAAAAAGACACCGAGACTTTGGATTCCACCATTGACCAATTATTTGATAAATTCTAATCAATATTCATGCAATATTTTTCTTTAAGTTGACTCTAATATTTGCCTCTAATATGGTTCTTGAAGTAATAATTATAAGCACGAAGCATGAAACATCAAAAGTATTAAAACTAAGCATGTCCCATCAAAACACTTCACAACTACTCAATAAAAACCAATTTTTCTTTTAAATTCTATGCAAAAAAATCATGTTAAATAATTGCAATAAATAATAAAAATAGAATTATACCACTTTTCATGGAACAATGGCTTCCTCCGTCGCCTCGGCTAAGGGGTTTAGCTCCTCATATTAATCTCTTGCTCAAAATACATCTTTGGTGTTCAAAAGTTGATTAAAAGAGTGAAAAGTTCTAAACAGCGGGTTTTGTAACTAATATAAGTGTTACAGAACCTATTTCTATCGAGAAACTGTTGCGACCAGAAGATTGTTACAAAAGGTTTAAAGTTTGAAAGTTACGGTCACAGAATCTGTGACTTTCTTTTTCTGCTGTTTATGTTCTTCTTCTTCTCCGGCCACGGCTTGCACCAGCAGAAACGTGATTTCTTCCAATGGTTTTTCTAGCTTCTCTAAGGATCTAAACTTCCCCTAACTTCTTCCTTTTCTTCCTAGGACCCTAACCAACCCTTTTATACATAGTAGAGCAAAGAAAATTCGAGAATAAACTTGGTTTTTTCCTCCACAGCACGTTAAGTTATTTCTTTTTTTTCTTCTGTTTCACGTGCATTCGATTGTCCAAACTCCTCCCTTGATAGAAACAAGTCCTTAATAAGAGTTTCCTTCCTCTTCTTCACGTAAATTTCTAAAAAATAAACCAAGAAACTTCCCAAAAATAGAACGTGATATTTTAACCATTTTTCGCTTCCAATTCGAGTTCTAGCCACTTTGGATCCATTCCAACACCCTTACCTCGCCTGTTAGGTCCATAGGAACAAACCCAATCAAATTCAGCCCTTTAATCTCCCTAAAAATCGATCAAAAATCCATCCAAAAAATCGTCTGTTTTCTGAAAATTTTCCCGCCAAATTTCTGTTTTTGAAAACGTGAAGAAATTTGTCCTCCCCCTATCCAGTCTCGGTCTGTGCTTAGCAGCTGCTTGGAAATGGGTTACCCCTTATCCAAAATGAGAGTCCGAATAGCAAATGTCCTCCCAGGAGCCTTTAACAACTTTTCGAGCCAATTTTCCCGCAAAAGCCTATTCCTCCAAAATACACTTACAAGGGATAAAATACCAAAATTAGTACAAAAATGGGTACTAACACTATACATAAAAGAGATGAAAATAGACACAAAAATGCGTCTATCATTTGCATTTCAAGCAAACTAATCCTCAGAGCCAGAAAAACTATCTTGTTGTGTTGTTACAGGTGGAGCCATCTATTCGGATAGGAAAGTACCCTAATTAGGCGAAATCTCTTACGACCGCTCGTTTTAAAGACTTCTTTGGGATTGGGAAGCTCTACGAGTACCGTTGGTGGGAAACTAGATAATTGCAGTTTATTATTAGTTTTCGATTGATTTGAGTGACTAATGGTTGTTGAACTTTGATTGCACCTAGTTTGTTTATGCTTGAGAATCTTCTCTTCTGATATAAGATTCACTCAAACTAGATCGAAGTTACGATGGGGATCTTTAGAACTGTTTGTAGATCTAAAGACGTCTTGTGATAATCCACAGTTAACAGACTATGTTCTGTGTATGATTGATCACAAGAGATTCAAGTTGTTTGTGTGCAGGTGTTTATTGAAGATCTAAGAAGATTTGAAGACAAAGAAGATTTCTTATTTGAGTTCATAATCTTTGGTGTGCACAAAACTTGATCGGATGGGGATCCAACTATAATCGGTTTATCTTTGTGATAACCTTGATTGATTAGTTGAGTAGATCGGCATCAATACAATTCTTTGTGATTAATAGTATTGATTGCATAGTCTAGACAATTACTTTGGTAGTTGTTTAATAGATAGATCTAAGAACCTGACAAAGGAGTTTATTGGGATAAATGGAAGAGCCTTTTGTCAAACTAATATCACGTTGATTGAAAAGAGTTGTTACCGAAAAGATTTGTTGTTCCTTTACTGTTTGGAATACGAACCAAAGGAGTTGTTCCAAGTGCGTGACTTATTACAAGTTGGAGGCGCAGGGATACTGAGGGAACTAGGTGAACTATAGGTTTAGTTGCTTGGTCTCAACTATACGAAGTTGGTTTAGATTTTGTATAGCGGCTTAATTCTGAGAGTATTCAATTCTTGACTAGGTCCCGGGGTTTTTCTGCATTTGCGGTTTCCTCGTTAACAAAATCTTGCTGTGTGATTTACTTTTCTATTTCCGTAATTATAATTGTTTTATTATAATTAGAAGTAAAATACACAAACGTTAATTCCTATTTACTTGATAGCAATCCTATTGTGTTTGGTTAAGTCCGAACCTATTATCAAGTAAACACACTTCGTTGTTGTATTGTCTTGATCTTGAATCCATAGTCAATCACGCAAGTTATCTTGTTGTCTTATTGTCTCGATCTCGTATCCATAGACGATCATGTGAACCAATTAGTTGTATTGTCTCGACTCAGTCCATACACAATCACTTTCGGAGAAAGGACTTATAGGTGTATTTTTTTTAGATTGAGGTATATTTGGGTACCCTCGTCTTTTCAAGATTCACAAGCATAGTGAGAAAATCAGAGTTTGAAAAAAAATATAAGGACCCTTCTTAGGAAAATACTAATTATTAACCCTTATGAGAAATGCAACTACAAACTGAATAGATTACTTACAGGAAGGTCTAAATTAGGGGAAGAAGAAATGCATGGTTCCTTTGGTTTCTTCGATTTTAGGGTTTCCATAAGAGAAAGGCAAGGGAGAGTTTGAAAATTCAGTTAATTCCTTGAATACTTTAGGAAAAAACTCCATGTGATTGAATAAGATAAAGCGATCATGAAGAAATTAAAAATACACTACCGAAAGTGCGATGAAAACAGAAAGAAGGGAGATGGAGAATCGGGAGAGAAAAAAGGCATTTGATTATTATGCAGCGAAAATTAGATTTAGGGTTTTGTAAGGCATTTTGGAGTTGTGAGTAATCTACATCTCAGGTGTTTAGTGTGCAAAAATAATTACAAAATAGATTGAAAACCCTCTATTCCTATTGGTCGGGGGCTAGGAGTTCTAGAATTCTAGCTTTTGGCCTAACTTTCAATGTGAGGCCAGCAATTTCTACTCAAATTATATATACAATGAGTGACAAGAGGATATTAACTGCAAGTTGGCTATTACACAATGAAAATCAAAGTATTAAACATGAAAATAAAGTGGCTAGTACCCTCGCAATCCCTTCCTCTTTTAGCCCTCAAATGGAAACAACTGACCTCTTTAGTCCCTCTTGTCAAAAGAACTCTATTATTGGGGTTATAGGCTTATGGATTTTGGGGCTGCAATATGATTTCAATATCCCAAAAATGGCTAGGGGGAGACCAAATTTGTGTTAAAAGTCTTGTTTACCCTATAGTTATCCTTATACCTAAAATCAAACTTAATTCAAAAATTTAAAACCAAAATTAATTCATAATTCTATCTCTTCTTCTTCTTCTAAAGATCAAACAACAAAATTTATGATCAAAAAATTTTACATTTTTTTTCTCATCAAATCTTCATCGATTCTCAAAAATGTTAATCAAGTATGATTCTCGAGATGACAAGATCAGAGTGATTTGGATTGGACCCAACATCAACTGGTTATGATTCTAATTTTTATGAAGGTGTTGAACCACAAATTAGTATTTGGTGAATGAATATGTCCAAACACCAATAAATTCCCCACAACGTTAAGAATTGAAAAACCCACCATTTATTTTACCTTTAGATTCGTTTAATGGGTAAGATTGACGAATTTAGGGTTTATCAAAACTGAATATGGGTCCATTACGCCTAGGAATTCTTGTCAACCTGGCCATCTGAGAGGTGGTTACGGCCTGGTAGATAAGAACTCCCAGCCGTAAGCCCTGACACGGTTGGGATTATGCTAGCCGTTAATTGTTATGTATTTGCAGAAAACCTTGAAAATTTGCCTCAGATTCGGCTAGGAAATCCTAACCGTGGCAGTGACATCCCAGCCGTAATAAAAATTTCTCAACATAATTATGTTGACGGTTAGGTTTTGCATATTTTCTAGCCGTCTGTAGTTTACACGGAAGGGTTCTCCCAGCCGTTAGTTCTGTACGGTCGGGAAAAGCGAACAAACCTGGCCGTTTTTGTACTATTTGGGTCGATATGGCTAGGTTTAAGCTACCTAAAAACCCAGCCGAGAATACTTAAAAAACCTTTAAATAAATTGCTCTAAAATAAAACTCAACTGACCAAAATTGAAACAGAAAAAACCCTTCATATTTCGTAACATAAAATAACATTGGTGGAAATGGAATAGATAGATACGTTGAACTTAGACACTTATTCATATAGGTTGAACTTAGACACTTATTCATATAGGTTGAAATCATAGGTGCTTTTTTCCAAGATACGATAGTGATGGACAAATTTTTGTGTTTGAGTTGTCCTCAATGTTTGTATAGTTAGTGCTCGATTTTTATACTAATTATTGTGCTTTTATGCGTGTATATGTGTTTTTGAAGAAATAAACTCTTATGGAAAAAGTTGCTCGAAAAGTGGTATTTGGATCCCCAGTGAAAATTACCAAAGGAACCCAGGAGACACCCCGGAGGAGTGTTAAAGGAGCCCCCAGAAATGCGTTGGAAACACCCCAGCACCGGGGAAAAGCGTTAAAGGTACCCTCATTTTGGATAAGGGCACCCCCAGTGTTAAAGGCACCTCGGTTCAGGATAGGGGGACCTTTTCTTCACCGTTTAAAAAGCATATTTTGGCGGGAAAACATTTTCAGAAACCTGATAATGCAGTTTTGGACTTGGACGATTTTTAGGGAGATTAAAACGCTACAACCAGTTGGATAAGGTCAGTTACACTTGAACAGGACTGCTAAGTCCATCAGAATTTAGAAACTTGGGATGTAGCGTGCAAACGCAAGGAAACAGGGCAAAACAAAATAGTCAGTCACCTGCGAATTTTTGGGACAAGATTTGGTCGAAGTTTCGCCGAATTTTCTCAACAGTTTGTTTTGGTATGAGTTGTTACAACACAACAGGATGGCTGTGCTGGAATTGAGAAAAATAGGAATTCTTGACAATACAGGGAGGAATAATATCGGATATTCTGTTTTTGAATTTATGGTATGTTTTTGGAAGTTACGTGGTAAGAAAGGGGAGATATATTCTCTGGATTATGTTCTATTGATTGAGAAAGATTTTTGAAAATCCTAAGACGTGTAGAAGAGTTAAACAGAGAAAGAAATCTCGGTAATACGCAGTGATTGGGAGCAATACGTACAAAGCAAAGAATTGTGAGTTGGAGAGATCTGTTGTTGCTGCCATTGAAGAAAGCACGAAGAACATAGTACTACAGAAGACAATCGTAAAAAAAACTGTCATCTATTCTTAGGATTCGCAACAGTTTTGCAACAACAATTAATCAGTGACAGCGGCATTTCTTCTTTATCGTTCTTTGTAACAGGGTATTTGTAACAATTATAATCGTTACAAATACCCGGTTTTAATCATTTCTCACCTTTTCATCATTTGTAAACCATTTTTGAGAAATAAAAATGAATTTTGAGCTTGTTTCCAATATGATGAGCTAAACCCAATCCCTGGGGTGACAGAGGAAACCATTCTCTCAAGAATTATGCGGTAATCTCTATTTTATTATTAATTTATGCAATATTTTTATATGATTAATTGCATTGATAAAAAAAAATGAATTAAATGGTTTTTATTAATCAAATGTGTTTCCTCTTGATGATGCATGCTTAGTTTAAGAATTTTAATGCATTATACTTGCGACTTACATTTGATATTTTAGAAATCTGATTTTGGCAATAATTTAGAATCGAATCAATTGTTTAAATTGCGTGATATAAATTAGTATTGAATCACATAATTAATGAGTGGTGGAATCCGAACCTCAATTTCTCCATAATATTCACATCACCTTTTATTTAAGTTTGTTATATTTTTAGTTTTAAAATTAAGTTTAGATTCCGCTTTCACAAGTCTGAGCGAATCATCTTACTACAACAACTTTGAAAACACATCAGATAGCAATCCTCATTCTTAAACCTTTTTCCTTTGATAGTTTCATATCTGTGGAGAGCCATCACCCACTGAAAAAACAAATCAATTATAAGTTAGTATATGTTTGAAGACCATTATGATAAATTACTTATTCATTGACATATTTACTCTTGTCACACTTCCTTTGGTGGGATGAGCTTCCTTAACCGCTTTCATCTTCTGTTTCATAGCTTCCAATCGTTGAAATAGCTTCTCGAATCTCTCCTTAATGAGTTTGAACGTCCTTTGATTTGTATTCCCGTCAAGCCCCTCAAAAATCTTACCATGAATCGGATGTTTGATCCATGTTAATATTTTAATTATTGTCGTGGCTACTACTCGTAATATAAGCTCTATCGTAGTCGTGCTTTGTGATTGTACTCCACGCTCTGACAATAGCAGCATTTTCATCGTTAGTGAATGGAGGAGAAACCATTTGTGGTGTTTGAAAGGGATGGGTGTATGAGTTTAAAAGGGACTGGTGTACTTATTCATAGATTTTAATGACTTTGAATTTGGAGTAGAATTAACAGTAAATGCAGTTACATAGAAGACTCAACCTTGTAGGTCAGAGTCAAAAATTTAGAGTAAATGTAGTTACATAGAAGACTCAAACATATTGGTCAGAGTCAACAACTAGGAGTAAATGCAATCATATTAAGTTTTCAGGGATATTGCGGTTAGGTTAACCCTAGAGATAACCTAGGAGAACCATCCGTTTTCATATTACGGTTGGGAAAGACCTGGCCGTATGTTACTCTGATAATCCAAAAACTAATTGACTCCTGGTTATGGCTAAATATCTAGGATGTGTATCTGTTTCACGGTTAGGACTCCAAACCGTAATTCTGACAAAAAGTAACAACTTTGGTTTACAACGTGAAATTCTAATCGTAAATCTGACACACCACAAAACCTGCAGGTTCTATTGCGTTTGGATTGGAAAGCATTTCCTAACCGTTAGACTTGATTACGGCTTGATTTTTAACATTTCCTAACCGTGAGTGTCTGAATTTTTGAAACCGAAAAGGAAAAAGCATACACAATTCATAGCATTTCATTGAAACTGAAAGGGAATACATATTTCATAGCATAATATTTAAAGAAAAGATCGTTACATTAAGGGTCTTAATAATAGTGATCAAAATCAGCATAACTACTTTCTTCCAAGACACCATAGCAATCATGAAGGTCAAACTTCTTGCCATGGACATCCTCATAATTGGCTTCGGCCATCTCCCACTGAAAAACAAAGGGATTGAAATTTTATGCTATGAAAAACAGTATTTGATGGAAGAATTATTGAAAAACTTACCCTTTGAGCACGCGGCATATCGGGATTGTTTTCCATTACGACTTTCATTTCCTTTTTGAAATCTACCAATTTTGGAAAGAGTTGGTCGAATCTTTTCTTAATGTGTTTCATCGATCTTCCATTACGATTTCCATCTAACGCCACAAAAACAGTACGCACACGGTTCCCAAAAGGATCATATTCTTCATCTATGTAAATGGTAACATCTTCGTGATGCTTTACTAACGTGAGCCATGCCCTGACGATTGCAACATTCTCTTCGGTGGTGTATGGAGTAACCATGTTTCTTCCTTTTTTTTGCAACAATTAGAGGTTGGAAGTTTGTGAGATAGAGGGAGAGTGTTTTTCGCACAAATTCTTTGTTTTAGAAGGGTAATTTTATAGCAAAGAATGACTCAAAGGCTAGTTCAAAAACTAGCAGTTCCTAAAAAACTAAACGCATTGAGTTAATGCGTTGAGTTTTTTGAGGAACTAGCCGTTGGGTCATTCTTTGTTATAAAATGACTCTTCTACAACAAATAATTTGTGCAAAAAACACTCTCCCTCTATCTCACAAACTTCCAACCTCTAATTGTTGCAAAAAAAAGGACGAAACATGGTTACCCCATACACTACCGAAGAGAATATGGCAATCGTAAGAGCGACGCTCACGGTGAGGAAGAATGACGAATATCAAGGCATTAACGTGGGAGAAAATGATGATTCTCAATGGAACCGTATATATATGGTCTTTGTTGCCATAGATGGTAATGAAAATGGAAGATCAACGAACCAAATAAAGGAAAGATTCAAGGAGATCTACCTAGAAATGGAAGTTTTTAGGGTACAAATGGCACGGTTGAAGGCGACGAGTCCCGAAATGTCCCTTTTCAATAGAGTGAGTATGTGCACATGTTTTTTTTGTTGATCAAGTACGTTTTTGAATAAAATACTAACTTAACCTTGATTTATTTTTTTAGGACGTCTTGGCTTTTGCATATTACCAAGCTATTCGTCGCAAAGAATTTGAGCGTGACAAATGTTATTGGATCGCGAGAGAGTTTATTGAGATTTTCAACCAAACTTGATTATTTAAGTGTATTACTCTATGTTTTTTCTTATTTTTTCCATTTCGGAATAACTATTGAATGTAATGCGGCCTAATTATATAATGGTAATATTATCTTATTGATTGATAAATGAAAGAGAAAAAATTGATGAATAACGGGAAAAAAAATTAAAAAAACCAACCACATAAACGGCTAGGAAAAGCAGTCGGAATTACTCGAACCATATTATTCGGCCGGATTACCCATTCGTAACATATAAGATCCCAGCCGAAATGTTTTTTCCAAACCGTAAATGTTTCTGGAAGAACTATTACGGCTCGTAAAATATAAGGGTCAGGGCTGTAAATCTGAATTTTCAGTTTTGCTAGTCAAAACGGCTAGGTAGAACCAAGCCGACAATACTTTAAAAAATTCTTCTAAGAATTTGGCTCTGGATAAGTATTCGGCCAGGAGTTCATCTTAAACCCAGTCGTTACACGTGATTACAGCCAGGAGTTCTTAAAATGTCGAACCGTAAATCTGCTGACGGCTTGGAAAAGATCTTTTTCGGGCTTTTATTAATAGTTACGGATGAGACGACAACATTGTCTCAACCATAACCAGTAAAAAAAACTCATATTTTTTTACAGTTTCTAACGGATTTGAATCAATCAAAATTTCTGATGGGGGTTGATTACAAGGTTTTATAGACTAGTTTGAGGGTAGGTTTCATCAGTTTTTCTTGAAAATTTTCAAAAAAGTTCATTAAAATCATCATTCTTCTTCTTTTAAATCAAAAACAAAATAAACAAAAAAGTTTTGATCCTCAAGAAATTAATCATTAGATTAGTCTTATCTATTTGCTAATCGTGATTAATTTACTTAATCATCATATTTATCACTAATCAAATCGAGAGTATATTAGGTATTATTGAAAACAGTAGGAGGGGTTATAATAATTACTATTTAGTGACCCATTAAGCCCCAAAAACCCATAGAGGGATCAGCCCCAATAATAGGATTCTTTCAAAAAAAAACTTATTTTCCATCAAATTGGAAATGGCCAGACAACCCTATTAAAGCCAATTGGATCCTGCGCGTTCCGGTATCTTCACGTTATTATGATGATGATGAGGATAGTGTCGATGAAGAATTTGAAATATGTAGTCATAATGACGAGGAAGCTATTACACCAATTGAGCCTTATGATTATAATGTTGTTTCTAGTACAAATCCTAATAATGTTGATAATTATTCACCTATTCAAAAGGACGAGAATTTGACTAGGGATACCATTGTTTTAGATGGCGTAGTATATCATTGTGATTATGAAGCCGAGGATGGCTTAGAGGAAAGACTTTATCCTGAAACTAATGTTTCAGAGTCTAGCGACTCGGAAACAATAGTCGCTGCTGAGGATTATATAAATGTACAACCACATGATTACAACTTAGAAGAAATAAAAGACAATTTTCCTAAATCTGATAATTTAGAAATTAAGGAAATTGTGACTAGTTTATCCAAGGATATAGACAACTCTAGGTTTTTGGGTGAATATCATTCTCCCCGTGGTTTACCTTTGACTCTTATAAAAGTCCCTAACTTGGGACTTGACATATGTGCCTCTACCATCTTAAAAGACTATCTTCATGCACGTTTTCCTGAGCCTGGTTATGTCCAGAAAGAAACTCGGTTGATAGAAACCCATCCTATGGTTGATGTGGTTAATCCGGTCCATGATACTATAATTGACTTTGTTGTCCCACCAAGATTTTATTTACTAAATGTGGGAGTATCTCAATTTGAAATGTGTCATTATATAGTTTTTAGAACTAAACCTAATTATTTTAGGAAACTAGAATCGTCGACACATTTTCTTAAGAATGACCACCACTTTCATTATGGTCAACTTTGTGAGTCAAATATGATTGACTTAGAGGATCCTCAATTATTCAGGTTATTATTATGTGCTTCTTAGTTTTTACTTGAGTTTTTCCAGACTGTACAACCTGATTCCCCGGATTTGACTTATGAGGAAATCCATCCCATGAAAATATTTTATCTAGACCCATTCATAGAGCCTGAACCTGAACCACATCTAGATGTAGTTATCTTAAACATGAAACTAGATAAGGGTGTGCTTTATTTGTTCATTTTCTTGGCCTTCCTTTTATTTTTGATAGCACTTTTCGATTCAGACGACCCACAGTTGTTCCGGCTACTCCTTTATGATTTTGTGTGGTGACTAATTCTTCCGATGTCTGGCTGAAGACTTTAAACTTAGCACTTCTTGGGAGGTAACCCATACGATCATGCAACACGGTGATATCTTTCTTTATCTCCTTAATTCCTTTAAAGTGGGAATAGTTTATCCTTGTTCATGTTTTTAATTTCATCTTTAGAATATTGAGGACAATGTTGGGTTTAAGTTTGGGGGTATGGGAGAAACTTTTAGTTGCATTTTTTTTTGAAACTTCTAGTGTCACATAGTATTCGGTTAGCTAAGTTTACATATTGTTTCTCACAGAAAAGATGGAAATTCGAATTGCTAGGGATGACATTCTAGTGAGACATTAGAGAAATAGACATTGAGACCATTAACACTCAGGAGAGAAAAATTTTCCTTTTAGAGGGTAATCGTGATGGACCTAACCATCCATGATGGAAAGACAATTAAACCAGAAGGAAATGCCAGAAAGACAAAGCAACCTCCCATGTAGTCTTAGTTACTGGATTACGACTCTCTCTCGGTAGAAACTTATCATCAACTAGCGAAGCGACATCAAAATCTATGACGAAAGGTGAAGATGTTTAAGGTTTATGAGTAACAATAGAAAGAAAAGCAAAATTTAAAATTAAAGTTGAAGACTTAGATACAAAAGTTACAAGAGCAAAGAAAACGATGTAAGTTGTTGAAGTTCATGATACCAAGACATTACAAGTTGCGAAGATCCAAGTGCTTCTCTCATGGCCATGTAAATATTAGTCTTATTATTATTGTGTTTCTTAAAACTTAAAACTTAAAAAAAATAACAAAAAAAATAGTTACATTTTGTTCAATAAGGCCATGGGGAAGAAGATAAATCTATAAAGAAGTTTCAAGTAAGAAGAAATTGAGGAGGAGAGTTAATTGTCAAGGTTCTAAGAGGTTCGAGAGTTTATCATCAACAGTTGAAGCCGAAGAAGACGTTGTTTCTACTGAGCATTATGAGAGAGCTGAGGAGAAATGCATATTGGTTGTTTTGTTAGTCCGCTTTCTATCTGACACAAGATCTATTTAGCACTGGTTCAACTCATCACACGTAATTTATCTAGTTGTAGAGCGGATGTCCCTCTCATTTTTATCTCTCTCCTAATCTTATCCAGCTGTAAAGCGGATGCGTCTCATAATGTTTATCCAGCTGTAGAGCGGATGTGTCTCCCCTATTCTTTATTCAGCTGTAGAGCGGATACCTTTGATTTCTCTCGCATTCTAATTACTTGGCGATAGGTTGAGAATATATATGTCCTCATAGCTCGTTGGATACTTGTGACCAATTAGAAGTAAAGGTTTTGTGGGTACACCTCTTGTAAACCCTCCCGAGACTATAACTCGGTCACTGGGCCACCTAGGGGTTTAAAGGCTTATTACATATGCTAAATGTAATCGCGATGCCTGCGACAATGAGTTAGGATTTTCATCTTTAGTTTTGCTCGAGGACTAGCAAAATGTAGGTTTGGGGGTGTGATAAGTGCTTAATTCTTACATATTTACAAAAATAAGTGCTTAATTCTTATTTTTGTACATACTAATAATTTTATTTGATTTTGCAGAATTTAATAAATAAAGCGCGACTGCACTAAAATACGGTACTTTGCCCGTAAAATGGACGAAAATTCAAATGCCTCGGGTGAGCGGTTGGAATTGGAGTTAATTCTCAAAATAACAACATATCTTTTGGGGTCCACTAGTGTTGACATCATATAATGGGAATAATTCGCATATTTGGAAAATATAATTTGTCTTGACTACAAGATTTGGAGGATTAATATAATATCTCTCATCTATGGAAAGAAAAATGAGGCAATCATTTATTGGAGAAAGAAAATAAAATCATTAGTTGGAAATCAATATATTACCCATATTTTGTATTCCATTTATTTAGTAAATATAATACTAATTAAATGTGAAGATTGTGGAAAGATTTCAGAGACTTGGGTATAAAAAGGGGTCAAAGACACATGAAGAGGGGGTTGATTTTTCTAGTCTAATGGAGCAAATAGTTTTAGTTTATTTCTTTTCTTTTTATTTTCCTTTGTAATGAAATAATCTCTTCACTAGGTCTGTGGATGAAGGCCTATGATGTGTATTAAGAGAGTTCTAATTCATTTTCAATAATAATTCTTCTTGGTCCTATTTTCATATGTCCTTGTGCTTCAATCAAAGGTTTTATGTTCTTATTTTAGAGATCAGCACCTTTAAGTGGAATGAATTATTAGTATTTTGAGAATTTAATTGAGCCTAACGTTATATCATCCGAGACGTACATATTGGTCCTAAATCGTCTCCAGCAATTTCGTGAAGAATTTTAAAGAGAATTGGTTGAATAATCTAGTATACATAATAGTGGTGAAATTCTAAGCCTTGGGTTTTTCTTACGTTCTTATTTTATTACCTTTTCTTATTATTGATCTCTTAATTATTCTTTTTAGCATTTTATTTAATTAGAAATTAAAAGTAACAGTAGTTAGTCCCAGTGGAACGACCCGTTCTTGCATACTATCCAATCGATAGCCGTGCACTTGAGGTACAATTAAAATCCCATCAAATATTTCCTCAGGACTCTTAAGCTCACTACTCATAGTTGTAATCTCTCGTCCTTGATCTCTATATATCATCTTATTTTCATTTAGTATGCAATATTATACACAAACTAATTATCTCTATGATGTTTGTTTGTGATTAACGGTTGGGTATTTAAGCAATTTATTCTTTCATTGTCACATATTCCATGGTGGATACGCGGAGGAGGTAACCTTTTCATTTTCTTGAAATGACTTCATGATTCTCAAGCCTTAACTATGTATTAGCAGTTGAAATCTTCCTTCACCGAATACTTTAAGCACCGGCACATACACAAATGAACTTTCCGTGGTCATCTTTGTTTTCTTTTATTTTCATATTTTAATGAAGTTTCAAACTACTTGTTTTGCAGGACGTGGATAAGCAGGCATAAACTTTGAAGGTCAGTTGCAACCGATGCTTCCGCAAGCTGAAAGTTGAAAGCTAAGCAGGGAGAGAAGATCTCCACGAAGGTTTCAACTTGTACCACCACTCTTTTGCATCTCTTGATACAATTTTTTTTTATCTTGTTTGCCTATGTTAAACTCTTTATGGTTGCTGCCACATTGGTGTTACTGTATGCCAGACAGTTGGAAGTTGCTGCATTTGGACAAACTATTAACAGTTATTTGGATTTGGAAATGGTTGACTTCACTCTTCAAGAAGTGTTACCTACTGCCATAAGTCATATTATGATTAAAAGCAGTAGCCTCCTTACTCATAGTACTTAGAAGGAGATCATGGCTGAACTACATTGATTGCTGAGAAATCTAAATGACGAGAAATCCGAAATTTAGCAAAGAAGGGCTACAAGGCCGTTCATTGATATGGCCAGGTTAATTCTAAGATTTATAATATTTGAAACAAGATGGTACTTACAAGTTCTTATGGTTGGTTTTCCTCATATTTTTTGCATCTTGTTTGTCTTTTATGAAGTAGTCTTTCCTAGTATTTTTATTTAGGTTCTGGTGGTTTTTCCTTTAATGTGTTGGAACCAGTTCACTTACACTCGACAAATTCCCCTCCTATTGCTCACACCAACTTGAAGGATGCAAAGGTCTTGCTTGATCATGAATTCATGCCTTATCTATGTGACTCTGGTCTAGCTTTTTTTGAGGCCCTGTGTTGGCAATGTTACTAAGCGTAAGGAAGGTACCTAATTCTAGTTGTTTTGATTCCCTTTCTTCCCTGTACCTGGCTATGTTTCTACAATCTGAGCTTTGGAAATATTGAAATAGGGTGGAGGCCTAAAGTTTGGTTAACTGTTGTAAACTGCACTTGTGTGTCGATTCTAGATCAATTGGCTTCTGGATAAGTTACATATGGTTTCGAAAATTTAAAAAATCAATTAATAAGTTTCACTCATAGTCATTGTAATTTGTTCCATATTTGTGTGTTATCAATGCAAGTCTTGCATGCATTTGCAACTGAAAAAAAGGGCATGTACTAAAGTTCACAAGACGTTGAACTCTTCAAGTCCTTGGATTTAATCTATCTTGTTTTTTTTTATATGCCCTTAAGGCTCTTCAGATATTGCTCTGGTTCTCTGTAGTTTTAACTTCATGAGTTTGAATTTTGTAATAGGCTCTTGTTTCTGCCCAGCCTTTGCAAGGAGTTGCTACCGAGGGCTTTGCCGATAGCACTGTTGTAAGTCTTGCAACTGCGGCTCCTATTTATGGGTGCAAATTCCATGTGGTTGTTCCAGATGCTGCTGCTATGGAGAAGGTATTCATGCCTATAGTCCTAATTTGAGATACTTGTAGCATCAGTATCGCATATTTGGTGCTTCATAGAGTTAAATTTCACTAGAAACTCAGAGCTTGGTATCAGTATCGCATATTTGACATACATGTAGCATCAATATCACATATATTGTAATTTAACTAGCAAAACTGGACTCAGAAAAATATCAATTGCTCAACACCCATGCATATAATAGTTGAATTTTGAGTCTCTTCTTTCCATCCTTTTGTTTCTCTTATATAACATGTGATATACAACTGTATGTTTGACTTCTTCAGTCGTCTTTCCTTTCTTCATTATACCCTTTTCTTTTTAGTGTGAATTATCGATCAACTTTACTCTTGTTGACTGTTATCTTTCCTTAAGACTGCAGAGATTAGAGTGTTGACTTTTGCCATAACTAAGTTGAAATTATCTATTTCATGGGTTTACAAGGATCATTTGTATACTTTTTTTGGTCAAAATTAGTGATAAGTTCTTGGGATTTGCTTTTTGATCAGTACAAATGCATGTTATAGATTCGGCAAATATATTGATCTTATTATCATTGTTACTGCAGAGGCTTGCGATGTAATCATTAATATTGTCATTGGAGTCGTGGGTGCAATACTTTTCCCTCTTGCTGATTGCAGTAGATATAATGCCAACACATATTTATGTGAACATTCATAAGCAAGTTGCTGAATGCAGATTGCCAAGGATATACACAACACCATTCATTCAGGTATGTGCTGCAATTAATTTTTTTTGAATCTTTGATCACCTAACTTAGATGTAGGACTTATGTTTTGTTTCGCTTTTAAACTCTAATTTAAGTAGGAAGTTCTTATTTCTGGTTGTGAAATAAAAAAATGGCCTTAGTTTCATCTACTCGTGATGGTCTCCAATATAATGTCGTTTTATCTGATATTTTTCAGAAACCAACTTATCTACGAAGAGTTTTTTCTATAAAGTTATTGAAGGTCTTTGCAATTACTGCCTTCTTATGAGTGAGCTTGGTTTGATCAGGATGCCAGGTTGAAATTTCCATTTATGGAAACAAGGACAATACCAATTGGAACAAGAGCTATGCTTGAGTTGAAGTGTCTGCTTTCAATTAGTAGGCATGTTGTCACGATTATTAGTATCGTTGTAAGTTTTCAATGCTGTGTATATGGATTTTACGTTCAATGGGGGTAAATATGTTGTTTGTTGGCTTCTACAAGATTCACTTCAGGCAGAAGATTTTACGTTCAATTAGTAGGTAAATATGTACTACCTGTTAAGACTAATTTACATCATACAACTGTTTCTGATGATTTTTGTCTGCTCTGTAATGCGCATCAGGCAGAAGTTGTAAATCATTTGTTTTTTACTTGCCCTTTTGATGTTGCAATATGGAGAGCTTGTTTACCAAAACACCTTCATCACCTTCAACAATTTGATACACTTCAGGACTGGATTATCTCTTGGACAACAGATGTTGTTATCAATTTTAGTTCAGAATCTCCTTCTTTACATGGAATGATTGCAACTATGTGGTATATTTGGAAATACAGGTGTAAAGTTCATTATCAATAGGAAGTAGTGAATCCTAACTCTGCTCTGCATCCACTCTTTCATTATCTGGCTAATATCATTCATACTTCTCATACATCACATAATAGTCAGTCTGTAGGGCATGAACATCATTGGACCACACCACCACCAGACACATTAAAAATCAACATAGATGCTTCTTTCCGCAAACCTTTTCATTTGGCTGGAATTGCAATGCTAACTAGGAGCTCTACAGGATCATATATTGCAGGAAAAGGAGTTATTAGAAGAGTAAATCATGTTCATCAGAAAGTTGGGCTTTACTAGAAGCCATGCGTTGGGCAGAGCATCAGAACCGGAAGAAAGTGATATTTGAGTCTGACTGTAAAAATGTAGTTTTATCTGTCAATGAAGGACTACTTCCTTCTTGGCAATCTTCTCCCTTGTTACATAAGTGTGTTCAACTTTGTAATTTTCATAGTAACGGGTCTTGTGTGTATACTCCTAGAGTATGGAATAAAGTGGCAGACTGCTTAGCTAAGTTTGTCCGTCGATGTGGTAATACTGAATAGTGGTGGCAAATTCCATTGGCTGCTCTATCTGTGAAAATAGCTAACGATGTACCATCTGTTTAATTTAATATATTACTCTTTATTAGAAAAAAAAAAAAACTTTTTTTTTTTTTTTTTTTGAAAGAAGAAGGATATATTAGAAGGATATATTAACAAGATTCAATATCTGTTGGCAAATTGTAGATGTGGCAAATATTTATCAATAAAATTGGTATCACCTCAGGACTATGTGGGCTTTGCAATAATGTTAATCCAGAATAAGGTGGCACACAGTCCCAATGAAACTTTATGCATCTGTAATTCCATTACTAGAGAATTCGTGACTCTTCCAGGGATACTGATCGACAAGAAAAGAAGTGTTGATGATGGTGTTCACATTGTGCATGGATTCGGCTACAACCCTTTAACTAATGAGTATAAGGTCGTTAGAATTTGTTATGTAGGCGACCGGAAAACACCCTCCTACAGAGGACAGGCAGAGGTATATACAATTGGAAGTGGCCGCGGTTGGAGAAGTGTGGCAGAAACCAACTTAAGGCCGAGGTATATCGGAGATCCTACAGGTGTGTGTGTTAATGGGGCTCTTCATTGGATCTGTGATGATTCCACGAAAATTATGGTCTTTGATTTGGCGACTGAGAAGTTCCACTTTCTCAGTGCCCCAACTGAGCAGATAGATGACGCAAGAAGAATCTATGTTGTGAGAGGGTGTTTGTGTTATGAATACTATGACCCCGCTGATAAACTGCTGCGATTGTGTTTTTTAAAGAAGTATTACAAGTCATGGAGTTGGAAGAGAGAGTTCACGATACCATTAGAAATGCTACACCACATAAGATTTTTTATGTTTTCCATTACAAAGATGGGTGAAATTTTACTGATAAACAATGGTCGAGATCAAGTCCTTGGTTATCCTAGCCAGAGAACAGAAATATCACAAAAGGGTTTCAAGTTGGATGCAACAACGGATTTGAGGGTACCACTACCATACATCAACACCTTTGTCTCTTTGGAAGCATTAGGAGAAAGAAATGTAAAGAAAATTGCAGCAGAAAGGTCGATGTGCAAAGACAAGCAAGAGTCATTTGACGTCGACAGGCCAGTATCGCCTGCAGGTCTCCTGAGACAGACAAAGAAACCGCGCAAGTCTAAAGATACAGATTAAGTAGGGGGCCACTAAAGTTGAGAGTTATTTGATCTGGACTGGAGTATATGCTTTTTATTTGTGTCCGTGCTATGCACCGGACATAATTTAACTTTTCATCACAGTTACTTTCCATTTTAATTAGGTGTGCCATCTTGATGAAACGGTTAGGTTATACTTTGGAAGCCCAACAATTTCGTATTGTTTTTTTAACTAAATTGGTAGTTTAAAATAATAAATATTTTATTTTATAAAGAGTATCATTACATTAACTAGTTGGAAGCCTAACAAGCTAAGTTCCAATAAGGCAATGCTATATTAGTTAAACAGGTTGCTGGAGATCCCCTCTCTCCTTATCTCTTTATCATTTGCATGGAGGCCTTTTCTAGATACCTCATTCATGCAGAAGAAAATTACTTGATCCATGGTTTCCGAGTCACCAAAGACGCTCCTTCTGTCTCTCACCTTTTGTTTGCTGATGAGTCATCAAGAAGCAAACAACCTTATGTCCCTTATTAAAGATTTTGGTAGCATCTCTGGTCAAGTCACTAATTTTCAAAAATCTGGTTGTTTTTTCAGCAAAAATGTTCACCCTGATATTTGTGTTTCTTTGATTCAAACTCTTAATGTTAAGAAAATTGCCCTGGATGATAAGTACTTAGGGATACCTTTGTTCATTGGTAGATCGAAAACTCAGGCTTTTACTCACTTAGTTGAGAATTTAGATAGGTATGTCCCTAATTGGAAGGGCAAACACCTTAACCAAGCTGGTAGATCAGTTATGGTCCAGAATGTATTAATGTCTTCCCCCATTGATCACATGAACTCTTTTCGCTTTCCTGATAACTTAATTCATAAAATGGAAGCTACGTGATTTCTTGTGGGGAAAGAATACTGCTGGGGGATCTAGCCTAAACAATTGACCAATGTTTTCATGCATACATCACGTGGAGGCCTAGGATTCAGAAACCTTAAGCACTTCAATATTGCTTTGTTAACCAAGACTGCCTGGAGATTGATTCATACCCCTGATGCTCTTTGGGTCAGAATCTTGAAGTGTAAACATTTCAAGAGTTGTCACCCTTTACAGTATGTTAAACCCAAGAACTACTCTTGGGTCTGGACTAGCATTTGCGTTGGTATTGAGATCCTTAAAAAATACTCAATGTGTAAAGTTAGGAATGGTTTAAATATTCATGCTTTTAGAGATAATTGGATCCATGATATGTCTGAGCCTGTGTCGTAACTACCATATATGGTCAGTAATTTTATTGACATCCCTACTAGATCTTGGAATCGTGAATTGGTCGAAGTTTTTTTCACCACTGATAATTGAAATAAAATTCTTAATACAATCACAGTTTCAGGATCTGATAGACTTATTTGGCCTTATACTATATCTGACACTTTTTCGGTAAAGTCCTGTTATCATATCATATATAGGACAGCTGATTCTAGTACTAGTTTGATAGTTAGTGATCCAATTTATAAGACATTTGGGGGTTGCCTGTTATTCCTAAAGTTCAGTTATTTTTGTAGAAATGCTATGAAAATATCATTCCCTCTAAATTTAGAGTTGGTAGATAGATATAATGCTAATCACAACCTTATCTGTAGCATGCTCCAATCTAATGTAACTGAAACAGCTGAACATATTATTCTGCATTGTGATTTTGTTATCTCTGTGTGAAACTCAGTTCCATGGGGTACTCACATTCTGCAGTATCGTAATACTGCAATCACTACTAAAGCCCGGGTTAAAGACCTTCTGGATAGGACACTATCAATGAACCAGAAATGTGCTATTATCACTACTGTTCGGTGTATATGGAGGGATAGATGTATGCATGTTTTTCAAAACCTAAGTCTGAACAAAGATTCCACTGCCAGGTATGCTATTAGACTAACTAACGACATGCAACATGATACTAGTACTCCCTCGAGTATGCAAGCTGGTATTACAATCACTAATCCACCAAGACACCCTAAGACTAGAAATCTTCCTCAGGACTACATGTTAATCTTTTGTGATGCTTCTTATGATACAAATACTAATAGTGCAGGAATTGGCATCGTGGTTACTGATATAACAGGCACCTACAGGGGCTGCAAAATTCATCCAGCAATAACCAAAGATGTTGAGGAGGCTGAAAGCTTAGTAATCTGGGAAGCGATTAACTGGGCTAAAGGAAGAAGGATGGACAACATTTGCATTCTCAGTGATTCGAAGAATGTTATTTCTTATCTGCTAAATAAACAAGGCCAAACAAGATGGTACAGCAGTTCCATTCTGGATGACTGCTCAGTAGTAATAAAGTCTTTTCAATTTTGTGAACTCCAAAACTTACATATGAGTTTCAATTCGCTGGCTGATAAAGCAGCCAAGCATTGTAGACAGAACAGAGTACAATAGAAACTCTATAAATTAACCGATAAATTAATAATTATTAATTTATATATTAATTAATATCTTATTAACTTGTAGATAAATTTAACTTTGATCAACAAAAAACATAGATTTAGACAATTCGGATGAACAGTTAGACGGGAATATCAGTCAAGACTCGCAAAATTTGATCAAAAAGTTGGGTTATCGCAATCCAGTGAATGTCAATATGTCTTGAATATCTGAAAGAAAATGAAGTTACGCAATTGTTGACTGATGAAGAAATAATTGAGATCATTATGGGAACCGACAATCACATTAAATAATTTCTCACTGGGCTATGATAAAAAACACTAGAAATTTTTACGATGATAAGAAAAATTAGTTCAGTGTGATATTGATTTTAACAAAAAACAAAAGACAACTGATTTATTTTCTAGAAATCTTCATAAAACATTAATGTATTATATATATATTATATATATAGTGGATTATTAATTTATATTTCATATGGGGTCTACATAAGTAAAAAATGTATTAATTTATAATTTTAGTGAATTAATTTGACACGTTGTCCCCGACTCGGGACCGGGTAAGAATATTATTCAAGAGAGTTTATTAAATAATCGAGTATTAATTAATGGAGTTTCTACTGTATCAGGTGTATGGCGGTTTGATCAGCCTCACTTCATTATTCAAAACTCTGTAATTTGATCCATTTCTTTAATTAAATATCTCTTTTCTAGCGGAAAAAAAAAAGGTTAAACAGGTTGCCGTGATAGCCTACCAGCGAGTCTCATGAGGAACCACGCCAAGGGAGCCGAAGCGGATAGGGGCTCTGATTATGTCACAAGGAGGGCAAGCTAACTCTACCTTCCATATCAAACTCTGTAATTAAATTTTTCGGGTTTAGAGTTTTCTTATTAAGACGATTTCCTTTGTAATAAATTAGTTAAATATATATTTATTTATTTTTTTAGTACACGAAAGCCGGACCCAGACTCCTATCCGAACCTGCCATATTTAAAGGTGTCAAAAACACTAATTGATAGTAACCCACTGTCAATAATCGACAGAAATAAACTACAGTCTTTGCGCGTTATAATTTTGGACAGGCATCACCTGTCAATTACTCCAAAATTGAATTAACATCCAATATATAATTTTTTTAATAATTATATTACATAATATTTTCTTATATTGCTTAAATTGTAAATAAAAGTAACATGAAGAGTTAAGAACACTTTTAACTTCAAAATAAATTGGCATATATTGTAAAAATCTCATATGAATTCCTTGTCCAAACAACATCCAAGAAGACGACATCAATAAAATAAAATAAAAAATAGAAAAGGCTACTACCCTAAGTGATTATTAGAATACAAAAACAACAATGCCACTGGTATGGTTTACTGCGAACTCAGTGAAACTATAGGCAAGTGCTTTTGAGGAAAAAAATCTCCCTAAGAAGACTTTTACAGTGCGAGCTTCCTTCTTCATGGCCTCCACATCTACAGCATCTCTAGAAATTACAAGCCCGACCTGACTGTCACTATGCTCTGCCTGAAACCAACAAAAACAGTACCTCAGGGAGAAACACTGTATAAGTATCCAACCACACAAGTAAACTTCAATCCAAATAACCATTGATTAGGCAACAAGCATGGGCTACATGAATCACAAATTCGATATACCATTTTAAACTACGACAGAAAAGCGAGGTCTTACTCAGGCGAAGATCTTTTTGGTGAATCTAGTGGGAGAAACAATTAGAAAGAGCCGAATGGGACCATCAAACATATTAAGAGGCAATATTCTATTTCATGCCTAGCAAATTTACTAAGATTACCTAAACAGACTGATAGGAAAACACAACATGATCCGAGAAGTGGCAGAGTTGCAGAAACTGGATTTGAGATGAATACAATCTCACAGTCTCCTCGTATTTCTCCTGCATATATACATCTTGTCTATCAGAACGTATAAAACATGCATAATTTGGAGAATAAAATATGCGGAAGAAGAGAAACAACCTTTAGTGCACATACATCATACATGCTAGCATCAGCGAAACTCGCATTCAACAGACATGTAATAATAAGCAAGTCAAAAACAGAAACTTGCCAGCAGGATAGATTGTTAAAAAGCACTTGATAATTCCTACCTCTCCAAACCGATCCTTTCTTCAGGTACTGTAGCATCTTCTCCTACAAGTGCCAAACACGGACGAAAGTCAAAACAAAAAACCCCTCTGCTACGAAATTAAACTTTCACATAGCATGAATAAGTTACCATCTCCTTACCCTTCTCTTGCTCAATGTTTCGCACAACACATTACGATCACTTACATTCAAACAGGGGGGAAAAAAAGCATAGAAACAACCAGTACCATAGATTGGCTTTGGATTAAGCGCATTTTCTTTGCATAATCACAGAAATAACAAAGAAATCCACAAAGAATTTCGACCTGCAATTTAGATAATTTCTTCAGAATTATGAAGTAATGCAGAGATATTACATCTAGAATATACGTACCTCATCTATGACAATTACAGCCCGTTCGGTTGGGAGAATTGGAACCTAAGAATTCAATTATGGGGTAATTTAATTATTGGACCAATGCAATGGAATTCTAATATTTTGGAGGGAATTGGATTCCTAGGAATCAAAATTCTTAATTACAAAAAGTTCATTTGCACCGTTCGATTCAAGGAATTGGGTGCATTCCTAGGAATTGGATTCCCCGGAATCCAGTTCCTTGAAACAACATGCTGTTAGATTCAATAAACCTCTAATATGCAGCCTTGTCGGCTTTGACATAATCCCTTGTGTTGCTATCAGTTCTGGTGTAACATAAAGAAACCATATTAAGCTCAATGACGGCTCTGCAGAATTCAGGTCTTCATGAATCTAATGACAAAATCACAATACATAGGTCGGAATATTTATGTTTTCAATTTAATCTACTAAGCCATCTATTCTCTAGTGTTCGACATATAAAAACAGAAAAATCAGTTACCTTTTCCCTGACTTCAAAAGTTTCAGTCGACGACAGATATTTTGCAGCAATCCCTTTTCCCTTGAGTGCCATACTTGATTTACCTATTCAAACATGAGTATCATTATAATAAACTTACAAATCTGAAACAAAACTTCAACCGAACGTACATACTAAATATAAATGAGAGAGACATCGTAATGCATACCCTCAAGGCTGTCAAGAAATGATCAAGCACAAACATAAACAATCAGAACCGCGAACAACACCGAAACCCCAATAAAAGAAACCTCTGATCTATGTTGTGTACTTCTCATTGTTAGATTGTAATTCTAGTCACTTTGGGTAAGTACCATATAATGCGCAATGGCGTAGTAATTCACCTAAGAAGACTCTTAAGATGCTCCACATGAAAGAATAAATAACATTGGTATCTGTAACTCACGTGATTTTTCATAAGTAAACACGTCCCTAGTTGAATCAAATTGAAGGGATGAAACAATTATATAGATTTTGTACATTCAAGTTGTTCACAGGGTTCCTCACGTAAAGATTACATCCTTCATACATTGGCGGGAACAAACTGTATAAAACAAGTACGACAAGAGTTTGCTCTGCAAAACCATATATTTTTATATTAGGCCACACTATAATGTATGCAATAGCTTCTCAATGAAAAAGTTATAACGCCTAACTGACAAGCAGCAATAATGTGTCTTACCTGAATATTTTCCCAAATTCTAATGCTCGCTCTTGCCAATCTCATAGTTAAGCTACAACGTCGTTCTGTAGCTCCAGAATTTCTTCCTGCAAACATGAAAGACAGAATATGCATCATGGATGAGTTAGACATCAAAAATATTAGGGAAACATAAAGAAAGCTTCCAAGATTTTGAACTCAAAAACAAGTTTTTATAACGAAGACTAGAAATACTAAACCTTTCTAGCGGATCGCTATACTGGCTTCTAGCAGTAACCTTTCGCTTGTGGTAAAATGCGACCTCCATGTGTATGGCCTGATTGCCGAACCAACCCAGCATTAAAATAACAGACAACAACCTAATTAAGATTAGTTGCTAGCTAATCAATACCTTTAAAATCCTAACTCATATGAGCCCCGAGGTTACGCGGTGAGAATACCCACCCTTGGATGAGCATCACTACCCCTTAAAATTGCTTTATTCCACTTTTCCTCAAATTCTAGAAAAGTAACAGTGAATACCGGTTTTTAATGAAAAAAAAGAAATAGAAACGAAAAAACAGTCTTCCCGGAAACATAAAACGAAAGGAAAAATACAATGATATAGATGAAAATCCTCTTTCTCTTCCTCCCTGTTTTCGATCTTTTTTCTCTATTCTCCCTGTTGATTTCTTTTCCTTTTTCTTATAGCAGGTGCAAGATATAGATGAGCGACAGGTTTAAGCACAAAGATGTGGATTTGCAAGATATAAACGAGGTGTCAGTTAGGGTTTGTTCCTTTTCTCTATTTATTTTGATTTGGTTTTTTTTTGTTCTGATTTTCGCATTCTTAGTTGATCTTTGTTCATCCGTGATATTTTTATTTTTTGGTGATCTTATTTTTATTTATTTTTGATTTAGGGTTTGTTCTTTCCTCTATTTATTTTGATTTTGGGTTTCTTATTTTTTTCTTTCGTATTTCACTGTTTTTTGGTTTACTAAGTGCGAATTCTAACTGATGCTCTTCGACCTAAAAGGTCGTCACATGGACGTACAACAGATAAGCCTGATTCAGAAGTTGATGCAAATACAACCCGTAAAGACCTTGATCTTAATTTTATATTTCGCCTACAGAAAGCATGGTTTGGAGCAGGAGAATAGAAGAGCAGCAGATGAAAATGTGGTTTTAAAGACTAAGTTTAGTAAGTTGGATAGCCAAACAGTCTTGCGGATTAAAGAATAAGGTGGTTCTAAGGGTAAGCCCCATTATTTTTGTGTTGCTAAATGTTAATGGCATTGCATTTGCTTCTGGAAGCATGTGGGTTTCCCAACTTTTTTCATGTTTTATAGATAATGCGTTTACTTGCAGAACTTGCACACTAAATGTCGGCATCGGGTTGTGTAATGCAGTCTTTGGTGCATTGTGATTGTTCCTCTCATGACACCTTTTTATGTCTTTGGAAACACTAGCGACGTTACTTCTCATACTGATTTAATAGTAAGTTGTAGAGTCTTTGCCATAAATTACTGGCTATTGCCTGGGTATTCATGCAGAGAGTGAAAGACGCCCCGGTGCAAGAAAAGGATCGACTATATTCAGTACTGAACGAAGTCACCTTTTTGAAGCCATATCACAGCCAATCAAACTTCAATACATTTAAGGATAGTAATTATAGAATCATTATGTATATTTAATGGATCCCTAAGTTCTGAAAATGTATTTTTGGAGAGAGTATAATGGTCTAAGTTCTTATTAGTTCTATTACTGTCTCTTTTATGATTCTTTTTCCTTTCACATTTTATTGACTCAAATTCAAAACAAAATTTCCAGTATAAGCAGGTTTGGCTCATTCTTCATTTACACATGGCCTTTAATGTGCTTATCAAACCTGCATTCATTTTCTAAAATAGTCTATGTAAGGGATTTCGCCGCGGGAAGCCTGAACATACCAATTTCATTGCGGGAGTCCAAAAGAGAGGTTAACTATTGTGATACTTTTTACGTTATTTATTTAAGAATCTTCAATTTAAACTCCATTCTGTGTGTGTTTTCCTTCCATTTTTTCATTAATGCATAATAAAAAGGTCATTCTATGTTATGTTATGCAGGTGTACACGGGAACACACACAATCATGAGAACAATCGAAAGACAAAGACAAAGACAAAGAGGACATGAGACAAAGAGCGAAAATGAGGATGCAGCAAATGAATCAGTAGGAGGTCTACTACAAATACATCTACCATTGCAGTGGCAGAAGGAGCAACTGTGAAAGGCTCTCAGGAGGAGGAAAAGAAGTCCTAGGTATTAAAACTTTCACGGTTGGTACAGCCGGGGTTATCATATCCACATGATTGTGACGCCTAATATTTGAATTTTTGTGTTTGTGAGCGGCATAGGCTTTTGTTTATATACGCTTATTGCTACCTGGGATTTTTTTTATTTTTTTTTGGCAGTGATAGAGCTTTGATGAAAAAACAGAAGATGACTTTCAAAAATGCAAATCCATCTCTTCTGACTTCAGATTACAAAGCTCACTTTATGAAAAATTGTGTATTGAGCAGCTTAGTAAGACTTCAACAGACAACTACAAAATAATATTTGTATAAACAAAATACTGCACACATAATTATGAGAACAGTTTGTGATGTCTGTGAGTGTGCTGCTGCTACTCTTTTCTATGCTTCGGACTGTCACACCAAATCAAAAACGTAAATAAAAAATTCTAAGCGATGGGGCGAGACGACACCAAATCAAAAATTCTAAGCGACGGGGTTGGGCGAAGCCATGCCACACCAAATCAAAAATTCTAAACGACGGGGCGGCAAAGCCGAGCCACACCAAATTAAAAATCCTAAGCAACGCGGTGGGGACACCAAATCAAAAGTGCACGACGGGGCGAGGCGAAACCACGTCACACCAAACCTAAAATATGGTTAATAACAAAAATGATGGTGGATGGTTTTCGGGTCCGCCCGATGTGTAGCACAGGCACAAAATCTTTGCCACAAAGTTGTGGTTTTCTTAAGCAAAACATGCACAAGAGCTTTTGCGGTTGTTGGTTGTCTTAGATGAAAGTACAGGCGTCAGATTATTTTCATGAGTTTCAATATGGTGAACCAAACCAAAAATATGGTGGATGGTTTGCGAAGATGCCCGGTGCGTAGCACGGGCCAAAAATCTAGTTATGTATATTGTAAGCAGGATATCAGAAAATAACAGAAATCATGAGAGGTATCAGTAGAAAATTTGATCCGAGATCTTTGTGATATCTGAAACGGAAGTTCTGTGTTTAGATGTACCAAAATGTACTCAGTAAATGACTTACTCCGAGTCCTAAACCGCAAGTATCAACAAAGAACAGATGAATGGATACAAATTGAAAAATGAAGTAAAGTATCAAGGTCTTACATATAACCATCCACTGGCAATTCAGGCAAGGTGAGATTTCTATCATCTTCAAAGGAAAAAGACCATTCAACAATCTCTAATTGAACATGAGTGTCTTCAGTTTTAATCTTGATATATAAAATGAATCCTAAATGCAATTATGTGGACAAAATACCTATTTGTATCAATCCACTCTTGCTCTGGCAACTTTCAGTGCTTCCCAAAACAGTTGAAGTTCATGAATTGATACTTTTCTTCGCCAGAAATTGCAACCAAATCTCATTGATTCAAATTTGATCTACACCAATTTGCTAATCTATGACATATGAGATACAAAGAAGTTAGAAGAAGAAACATCCTTGAAGAAAATTTAATCAAAGTTCTAACTCATCATGGAAATCAACTAAATGAAAATCAATCAATAACTCTTCATAGACGACTCTGTTCAAATGACCTAACTGCCAGCCTCAATAGCTTCCTCTCTCCCTCTTTCATCAACCACCGCAAAGCTTCCTACAAAAAGAGAAACAATCATCAAGAAAAAGCTAATTCATATTCAAAACGAAGATAATGATCAGATTGTTACATATTTGATCTGATTACGAATCGAGACTCTCATTGAAATTAAAAAAAGAAAAAAAAAAAGGTTTCCGTGAACAATTTTTTTTTTCCTGAAATCAAATTCGAAAATTGATAACTTAAAAAGTAGAAACGAATTAAAATGATGATGAGAGATTAAACTTATCTTTCTAATCTCATTTCCTTGAATTAATCTTGAGACTAAAGCTGATTCTCATCAAATTCAGAATACATTTGTTAAACAGTTGTTGACCTAGAATTTAATTTTGAAAACCTAGCTTCAAATTACATTTCTGTGTGGTTTATGTTATGAGTACTACTATGCTATGGGAGCATGTCGGCTGCTCAGTTCATGCCATTAAAATTGCTATTCACGTTTGATAAGTGACTTATAACCTACTCTCATGGCCCAGAATATGTGTGCATATTGTAACTCAAAATTCGCGCCTCATCAACTTATCAGAAAAAAAAAGCTGTCTATATCAGCTCTGAATGTTTTATTTCCCTGTAAAACGTTTTGAACTAGTACCGTTAGATATGTGATCTCCACAGTCCACCTCACTTTGTAACATCAAGTGGAAGAATTATCTTAATGACTTTCCAGAGAAATAAGAAGAATTATATAAAATGACTTTTTTAGCGAAATCGGATTCCGCTGTAATTTAAATTTTAGCCCCTCGGTCCATTTTAGATGCAAAATAAGGTTGTTTTTTCTTAAGTCTCAGATTATACGAAAGTTTTCATATTTGTTCTTGCATTAGAATTAGACACCGGAAACAAAAAACTAGAAGATTTAAATATTTTAAAAATTAATAATAAGGGGTATATTTGTGAAAAATATAGTCTTTTTTTTTTTTTTTTTTTTTTAATTTGTGTGAAAACACTTCCCCTTCATCTATGGAGTATAGATTTTCACAAATCGGTGACTCATTAGAGTTCTCTATCTCAAGAAGTTGTCTGTGTGTCTGGCTGGCATCGTAATTTGGTCGATGTATTTATTGGGTGATGATGTACCATGCCTCTAGATCGATGAAACAATGGTTCAACTTCACAAAGAAATATGTTGCTCCCTCCGTCCCAAATGCCTACGCGGAATAGTTTTGTTTAGCTGGATAAAGGGGCCATCAGTTAACGAGTGTATATTTCACATTTCAATCTTTATCCTTGATTTAATTTAGGGAGTTATATAACGAGGGTCGTGGGTAATGGGGTCATCAGTTAAATGATCAACCAATCAGAAGAATATGTGCGACTAATATTATCTCTGTTTCCATATTTATGCTCACGTGAATAAATGTGATTGATATGTTCTTTTCACTCCTATGAAGATAGGGAACTTGTACTTCTCATTCACAAATCCATCTTTGTCTATGTTGCTCACTCTCAGTTTGGTCCTACTTCTAGCTCATTTTGTAACAAAAAAACGGTAGGCAACTTAGTGCCAAATGCCTGGCAATCCTTGGTTGAGCAAATCTATGACTTCGTACTGAACCTGGTAAACGAGCAGATTGGAGGTCTATCTGGCAATGTGAAACAAAAGGTTTTCCCTCGCATCTTGGTCACTTTTAATTTTTCTTTATTTCGTAATCTACATGGTATGATACCTTATAGCTTCACAGTGACAAGTCATTTCCTCGTCACTTTGGGTCTTTCGTTTTCGATCTTCATCGGGATCACAATTGTGGGATTTCAGAGGAACGGGCTTCACTTCTTAAGCTTATTGCTACCTGCAGGAGTCCCTCTCGCATTAGCCCCCTTCTTAGTACTCCTTGAGCTAATCTCTTATTGCTTTTGAGCATTAATCTTGGGAATCTGATTATTTGCTAATATGATGGCCGGTCATAGCCTTGTTAAGAACTTAGTGGCTTTGCTTGGACAATGCTATGTATGAACGATCTCTTGTTCTTCATAGGTGATCTAGGCCCATTATTCATAGTTCTCGCATTGACAGGTCTGGAATTAGGAGTAGCTATTTCACAAGCTTATGTTTCTACGATCTTGATCTGTATATACTTGAATGATGTTATATATCTACATCAAGTATCTAATTTCATATATCAACGAAGCACATTGATTTGTCTCTTTCCAAGTCAGTAAACTCCCAAACTTTCGTTGGTCAACAACCAACAGAAAAATAATGCGCAGTCAGTTGCAGGCATGCGAGAAAAAGAGAGTTTTCTTCTTCGAAACACATATATAGAGGGAATCATTCAATCTCTATTTTATGACAAATCTGAATCGATGGATCTTCTCCACTAACCATAAAGATATAGGTACTCTCTATTTCATCTTCGGTGCCATTGCTGAAGTGATGGGTACATGCTTCTCAATACTGATTCGTATGGAATTAGCACGACCCGGTGATCAAATTCTGGGTGGAAATCATCAACTCTATAATTTTTTAATTACGGCTCACACTTTTCTAATGATCTTTTTTATAGTTATTCCGGCGATGATAGGTGGATTTGGGAATTGGTTTGTTCCCATTCTGATAGGTGCACCTGACACGGCATTTCCACGACTAAACAATATCTCTTTCTGGTTGTTGCCACCAAGTCTCTTGCTCTTCTTAAGCTAAGCCTTAGTCGAAGTAGGTAATTGTACTGGGTGGACGGTTTATCCTCCCTTAAGTGGTATTACCAGTCATTCTGGAGGAGCAGTTGATTCAGCAATTTCTAGTCTTCATCTATCTGGTATTTCATCGATTTTAGGTTCTATCAATTTTATAACCACTATTTAATATTATCTATGTTTCCATATATGCTCACGTGAATAAATGTGATTGATATGTTCTTCCTTTCCTTATTGAGGTAAGGAACAGACCACAAACTGTGAACATAAGATGAGAGATGGCGTTGCTGAGAAGACTGCCAGTTTCCGCCCATTATCTACTAATTCGCAAAAAGTTCCAATAGAGGGGTTTGAACTCTGGACCTTACGCTCCAACGAGATACTCTAACCCCTGTCTAACCACTGTTTTGCTTATATTTAATATTTAAATACTTTTTTGTTTATTTTTGTAAATAATTTATATTTAATATTATTCTGTTAATAGTTATATAAACTTACACAAGCCTACTGCCTACCTACAAACTCATCATATAATAAGTTTATGCTTTTTAATTGTTTGCTTATTGTTACATAATCATGGTAAAATATTCAAAAACATGTTTTTTTCACCTCATAAATCATATATATATATATATAGTAAATTTATGCTTTTTTACTAAGGGGTTGTTGAATCACACATACGTGTATAATTCGGATAGGTCGGGTTCGGTCAAAAAGTCGGTCAACGATTCGATGTTCGCGGAGTACTTCGTAACGGATACGTACGTGTATAATTCGTTTTAGAAATGTGAGTTTGGTACTGAAAATTTGGCTTACATACATAGTAAATTCATAAGTATTATGACCTTACAAGAATAAGTTATTTCATCAACTTGATGAATTAATTTTAGGATATAGGATTTTTCTATTATAACGGGTTGTTCAAAAGGATCTCCTGTTCTTCCATCAAATATTCTGCTTTTTCCCGGATACTCAGGTTCAAATACCCACGGATTCGTTGTTTGCTTACTGGCTTCATATAATTCAGAAAACACGAGTTTTCTAGAAGCCTCTTGCTCATATCTCTCATCAAAGGGTGCTATTCGATAATGCTTGTCTAGCAGATCCCCCGCTAACCCGAGCGAGCATTCAAATATCTGTCCTACATTCATTCGTGAAGGTACTCCTAATGGATTGAAGACCATATCAACAGGCGTTCTGTCTTGTAAATACGGCATATCTTGTCTAGGATTTTTTTTGGAAATGATACCTTTATTCAATTCCTTCCAGCAACTTTATCCCCTACTTTTATTTCACGTTTCTGTGAAATATATACACGAATCATTTCTGGATTATAACTAGAACCCCCCTTTTTACGGATCCATCTCACATCAATAACTCGACCTCTGCTACCTATAGGTAATTTTAGACAAGTTTCCTTTGCAGTGGATACTTGAATGCCAAGTATAGCTCGTAATAATCTATCTTCCGGGGCATATGATGATTCTTTCGTCATCTGAGGCGTTAATTTACCTACTAAAATATCACCTGTTTCTACTCAAGACCCCAGCATCACAATTCCGTTTCTATCTAAATTCCGGAGTAAGTGGGCTTTTAAATGCGGTATTTCATTAGTGATCCTTTCAGTGCCTTGGCTTGTCATATGAGTCTGAATTTCATATTTTCGTATATGAAAAGAAGTATAAACATATGATAATAGATAACTACTCAAATATCATAAAAAAGTGTATCTTTCGAGAATTGATATATGATCTATTCGAAGCTGCCACAGGTATGCGAATGATGCATAATTATTTTCGTATCGGAGGAGTAGTTGCTGATCTACCTCATGGATGGATAGATAAATGTTTAGATTTCTGCG